>JAJSOF020000001.1:31402666-31442100 GCA_025594305.2 Periplaneta americana
CTTAACCAGGTACAAAGCGACTTTTAAAACGGATAGCGGGAGTGGGGAGGGGAACGGCTAACAGCGGAATCCTAAGAGAATCCGGACGCCATAGAGACTCAATAGAATGCAAGATAAAAGTTTTAAAGTACTACTTGAGGATTGTGCATGGAGATCAGTCTCTTATTAGAGCGGTCTGTTATAGGGAGCAACTCGAGAGGAGAGACCAAGTAACCTGGGCAGGTAGATTACGCAGAGGGTTGGAGGAAATAGGCATGGGATTTATAATCGCGGAAGATTGCAGGAACAAGCGAAATGTCTGGCGGAAAGTCAAGAAACGCCTGAAGGATATAGACAGGCAAATAACAGAAGGGAATGTAGGGATAAGGTTGCTCTGGAGATCCAATCGATGATCAAAACAAATTGGGGGCCGAACTATATCTCTATGGAGGTAGCAAAGATGGTAGACTGGGTTTAATCTGGTTACGTCTAGGAGCCTGGAGGGCACTTAAAATCGTCAACGAAGAGGGGGCGAGAATATGTCCTCTTTGCGGTAGAGGCGAGACATCACACCACATTTTGTCGGAGTGTGAAGCCACAGAAGCTCTGAGGAAACGATTCCTGCCAGAGTCCTTCATTACATCTAGCAGGGGGCACTGGCGACATACGCTGTATTAAATAACGTTAAATCCTATGACAGTGTGGGAAAATTTTTGGCAAAAGTTCGACAGTTGAGGGTGGAATTGGCCGAGGGGAGGGAGCCGAGGATAAGGGAAAGATTTATTAGTGTTGCAATAAGTAATATTAACATTGAGCAAATGATAGAATTAGGGGACAATGTTTTTTTTTTTACTGTGTCTTTTGTATTTTATTGCGTGTGTGTGTTTTTATTTATATACTGTATTACCTTTATATCTATTATTTGGATTATTTGGTGCAGCTTCAACAAGAAACTGGATTGTTTATACTGTATATGTGTGTGTGTGTGTGAGTGAGTGCGTGCGTGCGTGCGTGTGCGTGTGCGTGTGCGTGTCTGTTTTTCATATCTCCCTTCTATTTTATTTGCATTATTTTTGTGAAATTTGGTATAAAGTTAGATTAGTTATAATAGTGGTAATCAATGATAACGGTAGTAATAATAATAATAATAACTGTTGTTTCACTATTTTATTATTAGTAGGCATTATTTTCGTTTTGAAGATTCAAACTGTGCATAGTTACAGCACGAATGGCCGTATGAGCTCGTGCAAAGGATCTTGTGTACATGAGTTTGTATAATTTATTATGCATCAATAAATGCACTTATCTATCTATCTATCTATCTATGTTATTTATTTTTATTTTTTCCCCCGTAAAATCATATAAATTTCTAAACATAAGATTTAAAATCCTGAAACATAAATGGAAAACGTAATTTTAATTTCTTAAAATCTATAAATTCTGCGCTTGGTAATGAGGTACGTCACAGGCCTTATATTTTTATATTATTATCATCATTCACGTCTTGGCCTCCTCAACTTTCAAACCCACCGTCCGCTACTGATTTTTAGTAGGTTATTTTACGACCCTTTATCAACATCTCAGGTTATTTAGCGTCTGAATGAGATGAAGGTGATAATGCCGGTGAAATGAATCCGGGGTCCAGCACCGAAAGTTACCCAGCAGAGAAGAAGAAGAAGAAGAAGAAGAAGAAGAAGAGCACATATGCATAATGCTTCTTGTATGTTGAGATAGCGTAGCAGTCATGCATCATAGAAGACTATTCGGTTACTTTTAGAAAGTAAACGTGCCACCGGGATGATATAGTGCGCCGGCGGTGTCGGACTCCCCGCGATTTTGACCCCCGCTGACCCCGCATTGTCGTGACGCGCATACCCTTTAATTAGCCAGATGTCGGCGGTCAATTAAGACTACGCGGACACGCGTGCGTTTGGGGTTCCTCGCGATTCGACGCAATCGAACGGCACTTGCTAAGAGTGGACTGATGAGAGCTGACGGTTATCGTGAGAAAATAAGCGGAGCTCTCAAGGTGTTTCCTTCTAGGGAATGACATTTGTAGCGCGGTTTATATATATCTAGTACTTTCGAAATGCAAGCCGTGGTTGGGAAACAGAATGTGACTAAGTTCATGTCAGTGTGGCCATGAGCCATGCAGCTTTTAATGTTGCAATTTGGTCTACTCAAGTAAGCACCGTGCCAAATGCGTCGGAAAGTACTAACAAGTGTTCTGAACTACTGTGTCTTCTTTTTATTAAGATTTTGCAAGTCATTGTGACTTGTTGCTGACGAGCAATCGTTCAAATTCTTAACACCAAGCACTATAAATTAACAAGTAGCGGGAGTCGCTGCTCACGTGGCTAGCATGACGCAACACAAGACGAATAGCATACCAGGCTATGTGGGAGATAGTTTCATTCACTTATCTTTACCTATTGAAAATTGATCCCGAGGCGTCTGAACTTACAGCTCAAAACGTAGGGGAGACTGTTGTACCTTTAAACACTTTTCACATTTTATTTTTTTAATTTTGGGAAATGAAATGTTTTAAATGAAAAATTCTTGAAATGATTATTGAAGATTCCTTTACACCTTCCTGTATGTATTTTCCTATTTTACTGATCTATTAAGGATGGAAAAAATAAAATGAAGGGATATGTAATGTGTTCAAAGGTACAACAGGTTCATGTACCTTGGAACATACCCTCTTGTACGTTGGAACACATGAAATATAGGTAGGAATGTAATCTGTAAATACTGACAATTATATTTAAAATGTATTTGCAATCATAAACCAGAGCAGGCTTCTCTGATTGAGATTTTATTTCCTGAAGGAGCAATAACTGCTTCAACAGCTTTCCTCAAGCCATCCGGATCAATTGGGAACCTCTTTAACTCCAGACTTACTCCGTGACATGATCTTAAAATAAAAGAAAAACAAAAGCCAATAATATCATGTACTTTTAAATTTGTTCCATGGTACAACATATTTTGTGTTCAAAGATACAAGAGGATGCACTTAAAACAAATGTGGCTCCTAAAACTAGAGATTCGAATAAATCATGGAAATTAAAATATGTTATTACTCACCAGATGATAGGGAACACACCGTACTTGAAAGATATTAACAAATACAATCTGGTTTTGTGTTACAAAACATATATCAATGAACGAAATGTTTACTTTTGGTATTAAAATAACTTCTTATGTCCACGGAAATCACACTTTGTAGTAAATCAAACTGAAACTACGACCAGAGCTACTTAGGGGCTTTCTCTACAATCTACCTCAGTTTGAGTCCTCTAGGTAGCAGCAAAAATTGAAAAACAGAAAATGTTCAAAGGTACACTATGCTAAAGGTACAACAGTCTCCCCTAATCAATTGCACGAAATCAGAGCCTATGCTTTATGCAGTAAAACCTCCCTAAAACGAAATGCGATCGTTCCAGAATTTTTTTCCCCGTTTTAACAGGTTTTGTTTTACAAAGGGTTGAGTTTTGGAAAAACTAAGAATAGACTACTGCAATATGCTCACTACAGGAAGAACACAATGAAGAAATAATTTGAAATAAAAGTTACTACAGTACATGCAAAGTGAATTTTATTTTCATAATTATTAACTTACGTAATTGCAGCCTCTCTCTCTCTCTCTGCGCCATAGTTTCTTGGCCCCCACATTTCTTTTGAAGCACATTGCCGCGATTTTTTAAAGGAACGTTGTAGAATTTCCTTCGCGTCCTGCATCAGTTCAGAGTGGAAATTGTGCTCGGTTGTGTAAGTGAAGTTGTGTTTTGTGGAAAATAGATTAACTTCACTTCAGACAAATCAATCCTTGGTTGGCAGGTAGCATTGTCTAAAAACAGTATGACCTTACGACCACAGTCTAGTATATACAGTCGCGAAGCTCAATACGTAGTAAATATGCAAACATTAGGTAGTTGCTCACCACTAGGATCGCTAATATCGCCTCATTACAGGCAATGCAAAATAGTACCGTCACAGTCTATTGTTGCTAGCATCCTCAAAACTCAAGCTTCGTGACTGTATATACTGTACGACCTTGAGTTTCATGGCTCCATTAAAATTATGAAGCCACTCTTCCATGATATAACTGGTCATCTAAGGTTTTTTATTAAATCGCACAGTTTTACTTTATTCGCACTGTTATTTAACACTGTATTGGCATATTAACACAAAACTCAGAATAAATAAACGGAAATGTGAAACTAAATTGACAGTACACTACAATTATTCACAGTTTTGTTCTACTCGAACTGACCTTTATCACGTATTGGCTTGTTAGCACAAAACTGCAGAATAAATTCACGAAAATGCAAGAGGATTGGAAGAAGTAACGGTACAAGAGGTCAGTAATCTGCCTGGGTCCTTGACAATAAGAACAGAATAATAACAGAGAAGCTTCACCCCCAACGCCTGATAAAGAATAGCGAAAGTTTTCCAGATCATTGCATGTACAGTCACACGAAAAGTTATGCTATGCTTCGTACAGTATTATGGCAAAATTAAAAATGGTTTGAAAGAATTTAGCAACAGTTACGCTTAAAATTATCCGTTTTAGTCAGGTTTTTTTACCTAAATGGTGCCCAAAAATGATTCCGTTTTTGCGTTAGGCAGTTTTCCGTTTTAAAGTATTATTTTACATAGGAAATCATTCCGTTCCCAAATTTATTTTTCGTTTCTGCAGGTTTCCTTTTATAGAGGGCACGTTTTAGCAAGGTTTTACTGTATTTGAATGATGTACAGGGAAAGTCGAAAAGGTCTCGGGGTTTTGAACATCACTACGTACTTTCTGTAGAACCTATCTTTGTTTTAAGATGATTATTTAACGACACTGTATCAGTTATTCGGTTATTTAGTATCGATAGAATAGATGATAGAGAGATGAGGCCTAGAATTCGCCATAGATTACCTGGAATTTCCATTACGGTTGGGGAAAACCTCTGAAAAAATCGCAACCAGGTAATCAACCCAAGCGGGAATGAACCCACGCCCGACCGCAACTCCGGATCGGCAGCCGACTGAGCTACGGCGGTGGCTGAACCTATCATAATGTAACAAATTTCAATAATCCACCACTGTGGAGTAACGGCTAGCATGACTGACCGTGAAATGTATTCAAATCCTGGTTGGGACAATTTATCTACACTCCGTTTCTGGAATCTGTGGGAGTAAATCGGGTTTGGGTGGAGCTTATGACAAGCAAATGGGCCGAGCCTATTAGTACGATAGTGTATTGCGGGCTGCATCGGCCCACGGCCGCTAAGGGGTAAGATGCGTGTGACAGAAGAGGATAGGTACAGATACCTCAAACTAGGAAGCTGCCTGGAGAGGGGAAGTAGTAGAGCTGACGAGAGGGGGCCACCTAGGCTCCGATACCCAGGTATAGTCATATTATCTGAAAAGTTGACCGCTTGACAATGTATTCAAGATGTACCCTCCCTATGCAGCCTTCTCAACTGTTATTAGAACTGAGCTGTACTGTTCTAGTCCACAGTGCACAGTAGTAGGCGGACAGTGGTAGGGGAGAAGTGCTCTATGCGCCTGCGCGAACGAGACAGCTTGCTAGTTTGAGGCATCTGTAGGTTGGCACTTTACTCTCGTCTTCAATCAATGCTTTACCCCAGACCTGTCATTGGACTGACTCCTCCAGTCACTACTTGCGCAAAGGATTTGTTTCGGTTCCTATACTCCAAAGATTTTAGAAACGGAGTATAGTTTAGGTTTTTCCGGAGTTTTCCTTCAAACTATTAAGAGGAAATGTTGAGTAATTTTCAGCGCTGGACTCTTGACTCATTTCGCTGGCATTATCACCTTCATTTCACTCAGACGTTAGGTAATCATCGTAGTTGATAAAGTGTCGCAAAATAAGCCAATTAAAATAAAAAAAGTTCCAACAGAAACTGCAACTGTGGAAATGTTCTTTGACGCCTACAGGTTTTCATGTTGTTATGCTCCATAGATCACACGACAGACACCAATGCGGTACTCCAGTTTGTCCCAAAGTCGAAGTAACAAAATGCTATCGATGATACTGACGGTGTTGTTGATGCACATCCTCAGATCGTCCAAGTCCAGAGCAAAGGTGGTGCAAAGACAGCGTCCTTAATATGCCCCCACAAAAAGAAGTCGCAAGAAGACAGATCTGATGACCGCGGAGGCCACAGCAATAGCTAGTTATCGCCATAAAACTCGAGCCCCATTTTTTCTTGCACAAGCATGAATGGACTTATATGTAGGTGGATCCTTTGCGTACTCTGCTGAAGACATTGTAGAGTGATAACTGACTTGCTAGCACGAATTTCGAGCACAAAAAATGCCTTGTCTTCTACCGCGAATTCTATTTTCCTTAAACACCATCTGGCAGCAGACGTATCAAACTACGTTTTCCGCTGAACCCGGGCCCGCTCGTTTCGCGGTCAGGCATGTTAACCCTTACTCCACAGCGATGGACTCCTATATAACATAACGAGTGATAAATTTTTAATAATAGGAAAAGGTCAATAATAAATAGAATATAAAATAATTTAAATTTGGTTTTATTAGTAAACATCTTATTTTTTATCGCTGTACCTTGGAAATTCAAAAATAGAAACAGGATGCCAAACTAAGTAATTCAAAAATAGTAATGAGGTGTTCCAGATGCTTCATTAAGGGGGTGCATATGTTAACATGTTTGAGTCAAATGTCAAGAAAACTTACTGTTACATAATGCAGTGGTTTAATGTACAACATAACATAATAGGCTGCATATTGAAATTGAGCCCCATTAACGTTTTGGCAATCATGATAGTGACGCAATAAGAACTGACGCTTTCCCGCAAAGATTCCAGGAGTGGTCTGAATGATTTTTGCATTGTATTAATGTTTCTTCATCCTGTGCTGTAAACTGCGTCCTTCATAGCACCCAAAGGAAACAAAATCAAGCGGTGTGAAATCAGATGAACGTGGAGGCCATTCCGTTGGTCCACCACATCCGATTGACCTCTTGCCAAATAATGCGTTTAGATGGTCTTTCACTTTACGAGAAATATTTACAGGCTCACCATCTTGCTGAAACCAAAAGTTTGCCGTAATGTTAAGCGGCACAATCTCCATAAATTCAAGCAACATTTCATATAAAAACACGCGGTACTTTCTTCCATTCAACCTTGGGGGTAAAATGTAGAGGCAGACGACGACATCGCCCACATTTCCCGTCCACAAGTTCACAGTGACTCAAGAAATTTAACGTAAGTAGCGCCTCAATGAAACATCTGAGACATCTCGTTCATATTCTTAAAATACTTCGTTTAATATCCCCTTTGTACTCTGAAAGTTTGTGTAGGGTATAGGTTGGTAATACTGTGATACGAGTAATATTGTGACAGTTCATTTTGAGAATTTATTACAATTTTACTGAACTAGAGAAGGACCGGTTTTGTGCAGCAACTTGTCCACGAACATTCCCTTAATACGTTGACGCAATAAAAGATCTTCGTCTCGCTCAGTACAATAATCAGTCGCAGCTAAAAGGAATTAAGTCACTTTTCACAACTTTTCAGGAGAAGCAAAAAACATTCCACTATATTAATATTTTTATGTTATAGAAGACCAAAGAACACTTAAAAGTCTGACTTTGTTCCTTCTTCCACCATTCGATGCGCATGACATCCGTTGTTCAAATGTTGCATAATCAAAGAAACTGCATATTTTGACTTAGTTCCTTTCAGCTCCGACCGATTCAATTGTAATAAATTCTCAAAAAAGAAGTATCGCAATATTACTCATATCACAGTATTACCAACCTTTACCCTATATAGTTCCCTGTGTAGGCATCATAAACAGGATCGCATTTCATCGTACATTACGGTTCTGGACATCTCTTGGGTTCAACAAGAGAAGCACCAGTATTCTCAGAATGCGAGCGACTTTTGTATATTTTACTGGATTACAATACTTTATGTTGTTTCATTTGTTAAACAATATAAATCGGTAAACACTGACACAGCAGTTCACACTAGTAATCCAAATCACATTGTTGATAGGATGGACCAGCTTAACGTGCAGTTTCACTGTCTTCGTTTCCACGTGCATCTGGTGACTGACGCCCTCTGGATTCCGTATCAGTCCTTCGACGAGTTCTTCCTTCGCTACCTTCGAATAAGCTTGAACTTGAGTTCGCCGTCCGGGGCGTACATGAACGTCACCTTGTATTCCAGAGGGTCGTGATGGTATTCCAGACGATAAGATCGGATTAGCTACAAGAGAATAAATTGAGATTTTCTGGTAATTATCCTCATTTGAAACAGTTTTAAAAAAGTACAAGTTTGAATACATTATTAACGAATCAAGAAATGTATATAAAACTGGAAAATAATACAAAAATTGATTAATGTTGTGTAAAATTCTCACTTCAACTACATTGGGCATCTCTCTACTGCCTTGTCTTGTCTTGTTCTGTTCTGTTCTGCATCATAATATTCATAATGTCATGTTCTATCGTATCCTTTTTAAACTGTTCAACCTTACAGTACCCGATTCTGTCATTTTTTTATTCTGTCGTAAATTATTCTGTTTAGTCCTGTATTATCTCTGCTATCTTATTTCGTGTTGTCGTGACATCTGATCTCATCTGATTTTATTATCTGATATGGCTTAATTATCTGTTCTTATCTGACTTATCTGATTTAATCTGACTTACTTATTTGAACTGATCTGATCTGACTTCCTTCTCTAATCTGACCTGACTTACTTATCAGATCTGATCTGACCTAACTTATCATATCTCATCTGACTCACGTTTCTGATTTACTTATCTGATCTGATCTGACTTAGTTATCTGATATGATTTGACTTACTGATCTCATCAGACTCATTTGATCTGATCTGATCTGAGTTACTCATCTGATCTGATCTGAGTTACTCATCTGATCTGATCTGAGTTACTCATCTGATCTGATCTGAGTTACTCATCTGATCTGATCTGATCTGATCTGAGTTACTCATCTGATCTGATCTGAGTTACTCATCTGATGTTACCTGGCTTACTTATACGATCTGATCTGACTTACTTTTCTAATCTGATCTGACCTGACTTTACTTATCTAATCCGATCTCATCTGATTCACTTGATCTCATCTGACTGATCTGATCTCATGTGACTTACTTATCTGATCTCATCTGACTTAATTATTTTATGTCATCTGACTTACCTATCTCATCTCATCTAACTTACTTGTCTGATCTCATCTGACTTGCTTATCTCGTCTCATTTGACTTATCTGATCTGATCTCGCTTACTTATCTGATGATGTGACTAACTTATCTGATTGACATCTGACTGATTGACTTATCTGATGAGATTTGACTCATTAACTGATCTGATTTGGTTAATTGTGACAAATTGGCTCAGCTGATCTGATCTTACTGAACGACTGAGTGGATGACTGACTGATCATATTTGACCTAGTCTGACCAGATCATCTTTGACTGACTTGAATTTACTTCAATTAATTTCCTTTGACTGCCCGACTTGACTGATTTACTTACAGACTTATTGACTTACTTTGGTTGACTGACATACTGATTTATTTTGGTTGGCTGATTTAATGACTTACTTGACTGCGACCGATCTAATCTGACTTTTTTCAAATTAGTATGTTAATGCAGTGTAAGAGCGCTATATTTTTAATAGAACTTGAATTCTTATTCAACATAATTTGACACTTACAATGAAAATATTTCTCGAACAACAGTTTTCAACATTAAACTAAATTCATAATGGCGTAGTATTCCTTTACGCAAGGCACGTTATAGGTTCCTTCGGAAATATTACTCTGCTATAAAATTAGTGTTACGGTAAGCTAGCCCTTTTATATATAGGTCCTACCAAATATTATAGCCTACTATAGTCGCGACGCTGTTATTCCCGGCGTGACTCCTCTTTGCTTACGTCTTAGGAAGTGAAGGTTCTATAAAGTCTAGGTAGGCAGTATCGTTCGCCATTTTCGTTCTTCCGTTGCCGAGCTACCAAACGAGGGATGTATTTGCCACACCGTTAAACATTATCATGTCGTAGTTCCTATGATAATAAATCAAACGCACTGTAATTGAGCAAATAATTGAGCGGCAAATAACGTCCTCGTGTGCTTTCTGCGAACGCCAACGAAAGAGCTAAAATGGCGGGCGATTATATTAAGTATTTATCCAGCTTTAGGAAGTGTATAACGTCTTCATCAGCGAATCACAGGACGCACACGTTTAAATGTAGCCGACCTGCAACGCGATTGGCTGCCGGAAATTAGAGCGACAGGACTATAATTGCACTCGTGTATCATCACAAGTGGGCCACTACTTGCCTTTGCCAACAATATCTGGATTTCCAGGTCGGCGAACCGTCTCCCCAGACACATCCTAGCTCCGTGTCCGTAGGAAGTGACGCAAACGGGTGTATCCTATACAGCGACTCCCAGGTTCTTGAGCCACCGCTCGGGTAGAAACTCATCAGCCTTGTTCACGTACTCCTCCATGTTGCCCGTCACGATCGTGGGGAACACCAGCTGCACCTACAACCATTATCACTTTATTACTCACGTCCAGTATTAACCATAATGTTTCTGTTTCTATTCGCCTGCACTATCTGCATCACATTTAGCATTTGGTAGAGGTTATAAATGAAACCGCTGGCTCTCCATGTTGCTACAAATACGATTATAATTTACTCAGTCGGTCACGATATACGTGACGATTAAAATACAATTTGATGTTGTATGAAAACCTTGGGTTCGAATCTTCTCTAGGGCGTGGATTTTTTGTGCATTGTCGATGTAATTACCCCCAGTGTTGCCAACTTAGCAACTTTGTCGCTACTTCTAACGAGTTTTTTAAATAATTGATTAAATAGCGATCTTATTTGTGTTAATTGTGTAAGCATGTGCGGCTTACAGCTGTTTCGGTGTTTCTTCACACCATCCTCAGAGACTACTAGACAATTAACACAAGTAAGACCGCCATTTAATCGATAATTTATATTCAAGTGTTAAAGTAGTGTACGAAAGATTCAACATGGAGTTTTTAGCTATGCTGGCGACAGCTTTGGTGCCCTAGCGCCTAGCGACAAAAATAACGACATTTTAAGCTTAAAACAACGACATTTCTTATATTAGATGCCACTGAAATATTTAATTTTAGACAATTTTATGAGAAGTACAGACCGCTTCGAAAATATTCGGAAGTGAAAATTTAGATGAAACAAAATTTGTAAACGCACTAATTCAACTTTTAAGGTCATTCCAAAAAACAATTACCTCAGAAGCCAAAATTTAATTATATCAGTGCAACTTTTGAGCAGTACTTAGATCCTTCATCGTACCTTGACGAGATATTTAAATATACACTACCAGTCAAAAGTTTTCGATCACCTATCACAACTATGGATTTGTTGGTTAAAACAGGGATTTCGTTTTGAATATATTCTATCATATCATAATGCTAGAGAGAGAAAATATTTATTTTGTTGGTCTATTTAGTTTCTCCGATGTGTTTGTATATTGAAATAAAGTATATAGTTGTTTTCATAGCTGATCGAAAACGTTTGATCGGTGGTGTATGTTCAAACATATTTTAGATATTTTAATTAAACTAGCACAGATTTTGCACGTTTAAAGTTGTATATAATATTCATCCAAACCTACTTATTAAACTTCAGAACATTTTAAGGGGATCCAGACGCGAGTTTTATACATTTTCAATATATACGCTTTTTATTTTTTTATTTTTTATTTTTTTCCTGGAAACATGAAAGATATGTAGGCCTACATGAAATATTGCATGTAAATTTGTCATAGCATAGTTGAGTACCTTCTTGGAATAAGGTTGGATAACACTTAAATGATATTGTACAGTAGTTGCAAAAAAAACCGGACCGACCCTTGTAGCTGATTACAGAGCCTTGTTCACAGTGACAGCTCGATAGACTGGTAACTAAGACTTTCGTGGTTCAAATCCTGCCTGGGAAGGAAACTTTTTTTTTTTTTGTTCCTTATTCAAATTTATTCCCAATACTTTTAGAGTGCAGCGATATTTTACTACTTCATTAACTTATTATTCCCAGAACATGAATTTTACCAGCTTATTTTCTAATGGCTTTCGAAATGGGCTACGTCAGCAGTCGAAACTACAACAATTTCAATAGATTACTCGCTATCTTGTGAATGCGGGCGTGGGATCCGCAGTGGCTCATTTCGAGGACTTTGATTATTCCGTCGGTCCGGTATTTTTGCCACTACTGTACATTCAATCTTTTTCCACGGATGTACCCAATTAATAAATATACAAAGTACACTGAAATTGATTAATAATAGTAGGAATAATAATAATAATAATGATAATAAATTTAATAAAAGCAAATAATAAAATTTTATGCGCTCTAGAAATTATGGGCAGGGCAAGATTGCGCCCCACGATCAGGTAAGATGCAGCAGATAGAAAAGGGTCCCTGTTTTGTGGGCATAGTTGCGCCCCGTTCCCATCAGGTAGAGAAAAGGGCATGGCATAGTTGCGCCCCGATGAAATAGGTAGAGAAATATACATTACGGAAACTCGAGCCTCGTAATCAACCAACCTTATTGATTTCTTATTCATTATCGATACTGTTAAAATGAACACCATGAAGTTGGCAGTACTTTATTGACTGTTTTTCTACTGTTTATGCAGTGATTATTGATAGCCTAGCGTGAAAATGAACACCATGGAGTTGGCACTACTTTATTAACTGCTTTTCTACTCCGTTTTTTAAACCACATGATCGAGGAATTCAGAAGAGGTAAAATAGACAGAGACATGTTCTTAAAAATGTAGCTACCACTATAATATTTTGAAGTTATTTATTTATTTTATGACAATCACTTTCGTGTGTACTATACCCATCGGGGTTCAACTATGCCATGTCAATTCTGCTACCTAATTTCTTCGGGGCGCAACTATGCCATGTCCATTCTGCTACCTAATTTCTTCGGGGCGCAACTATGCCATGTCCATTCTGCTACCTGATTTCTTCGGGGCGCAACTATGTCATGTCCATTCTGCTACCTGATTTCTTCGGGGCGCAACTATGCCATGCCTGAACTCCCCAATTGACCGCGGGGCGCAACTATGCCATACCGGAAATTATCACCTCAGCTTCGCCTCGGGCGTTAAACCCCCTAGCAGATAAAATGTAATTTTACTTTCTTATACTAAAATTACTATTACGTACTTAATAAATTAGTTTCCATACGAATGTTTTAAGCGCGAAGTTTAAGATCATGATGTGAGGTTAGTCAGGATCAGGCTACTGACATTAGAACTGACACATGTCAGTAAAAAAGAGCCGAACTATCCAAAAATTACTCAAATTGTTTATTATAGGTATTTAGTATTGAACATTAATTTGTTTGTGCATGAATTGTTAGATGTTATTTGTTTATTCCCCACATTTTTGTGCTCATCGCATAATTTCCACCCTCGATTTCTTTTTTTTTTTAGAAAAAGGAGAGAAATTACGCCACTAATTAGGTAATATTATTAAATCTCTAGGTAATATTTCATATTATAATAAAACGCATATCCACTATACTTACCCCTTTAGGTATACGGTATCCGCAAATCACTGTGTCGTTTTGTAGAGTTCGTCCATTGCCGATAACTGTAGAGTACATCCTACACAAACACACATCGCGTTAATGTTAATTAATAACAACACTGAAATATTAATTTATGTTGCGAATTAACGCTTTAAAATTCTTTAAAATCATATGTATAGCGACAATATAACTACAATAATAACAGTAATTTGTATGAAGCAATGCGGATAAAATATTTCCCTGGAATTAGATCGTGTTGGAGTGGAGTGCATGCTCCGAGATGCGAACTTGCATCCCGCAACCTTGACACTGAGAGCTGCAAGCCGCATCTCTCGCCGTGGAGCATGAGGCGCCATCTACCTGAACACTTCCTTGACGAAAGCGCGCAGGTACTGCATCTGGTCGAGGTGTCGGGAGGTGAGCGGAGTGTCGGCAGATGGCAGCACTCGTGCCAACTCGGCGTGGATCTTCTCTTGTTCCTCCGGTCGCGTCGCAAGTTGATAGAGAATTGAACACACAGCCATCGAGATCTGCGGAACATCGTAAATTCATATCAGAAACAACATAATGTACCTTCAGACTGAGTTTTCTGTCACATTCTGAGAAGGAGCTGTAGTATCGCCAACGCTTTACAATGTCTGTACTGCAGACTTTCCCACCTGAAAAGAACCTAATGCCTTGCCTACAATTCACAAACAAATAAATGTGAAATTGTAAAATTTCTCGTGAGGCTTACCGTGTGAAACACGTGCACCGTATGTTGGAAAAAAAGATGGTCAGATAATCCTTAAACGAGATATGGCACACCATAATACTTTTTCTTGCGTTCCACAATGAATATGCACCTTTATTATCTTTGATTTTTCAATTGTTGTCACACGTTCTTCAATTTATTGTCGTTAATTTTTAAATATAGATGCACGTTCTTAAATAAAAACGCCAATTTTAGTCTTTGATTCTTTAACTGTTGGCATCAACGAATTGGTTGGCACACGTTTTTCAATGGAAACGCCACCTTTATTGTCCTTGTTTTTTTTTCATATTGACACAGATTCTAAAATAAAAACGTCAACTTTTTTGTCTTTGATTTTTCAATTGTTGGCACACGTTCTTCAATACAAACGCCACCTATATTGTCCTTGATTTTTTTACATATTGACATACATTCTTAAGAAAAACGCCAACTTTATTATCTTTCATTTCTCAATTGTTGGCAAAAGTTCTTCAATGGAAACGCCACCTTTATTGTCCTTGATTTTTAAATATTGACAATCGTTCTTAAGGATAAAAACGCCAACTTTATTATCTTTGATTTTTCAATTGTTGCAAAAGTTCTTCAATGGAAACACCACCTTTATTGTCCTTGATTTTTTAAAATATTGACACAGGTTTTTAAATAAAACGCAAATCATTATCTTTGATTTTTCAATTGTTTAAAGCTCTCCAATGGAAACGCCACCTTTATTGTCCTTGATTGTTTAAATGTTGACACAGGTTTTTAAATAAAACGCCAACTTTATTATGTTTTTGATTTTTCAATTGTTGGGACAAGTTCTTCAATGGAAACCACCTTTATTGTCCTTGATTTTTTTAAATATTGACACAGGTTTTAAATAAAAACCCAACTTCGTTATATTTGATTTTTCAATTGTTTGGCACACTTTCTTCAATGAAAACGCCACTTTTATTATCCTTGTTTTTTAAATATTGACATTCGTTCTTAAGAAAAAACGCCAACTTTATTATCGTTGATTTTTCAATTGTTGGCAAAAGTTCTTCAATGGAAACGCCACTTTTATTGTCCTTGATTTTTTAAATATTGATGCACCTTCTTCAAGTAAAAACGCCAACTTTCAGTATCTTTGATTCATCAATTGTTGATAAACGTTTTTCAATGAAAACGCCACTTTTATTGTCCTTTTTTTAAATATTGACACGTTCGTAAGAAAAAAACACCAAATTTATTATCTTAGGTTTTTTCAATTGTTGGCAAAAGGTCTTCAATGGAAACGCCACTTTTATTGTCCTTGATTTTTAAATATTGACGCACGTTCTTAAATAAAACCCGCCTTTACTATATTTGATTCATTAAGTACTGATACGTTTTCAATGCAAACGCCACCTTTATTGTCCTTTATTTTATAAATACTGACACACGTTCTTTAATAAAACGCCAACTTTATTATTTTGATTTTTCTTTCAATTGTTGGCACACGTTCTTCAATGGAAACGCCACCTTTATTGTCCTTGATTTTTTAAAATATTGACACACGTTCATAAGAAAAAAACGCCAAATTTATTATCTTTGATTTTTCAATTGTTGGCAAAAGTTCTTCAATAGAAACGCAACTTTTATTGTCCTTGATCTTTTAAATATTGACACACCTTCTTCAATAGAAACACCAACTTTATGATATTTGATTTTTTTCAATTTTGGCAAAAGTTCTTCAATGGAAACACCACCTTTATTGTCCTTGATTTTTTTAAATATTGACACACGTTCGTAAGAAAACGCCAACTTTATTATCTTTGATTTTTCAATTGTTGCCAAAAAGTTCTTCAATAGAAATGCAATTTTCATTGTCCTTGATTTTTAAATATTGACACACCTTCTTAAATAGAAACGCCAACTTTATGATCTTTGATTTTTCATTTGTTGGCAAAAGTTCTTCAATGGAAACAAATTACCTTTATTGTCCTTGATTTTTTAAATATTGACATAGGACAAGAAGTCACGACTTTTTCTTTCAAAGACAGATCGCATTAAAATCATCACTTTGATACAAAAAAACATGAGACAAGTGGACGTTGCCTATACTGTCCACGTTATTCAAAGCACTGTATCTAGGTTGTGGAAAAATTCCTAGAGACCCATCCTACTGAAGATCGAAACACTGACAAGTTTGCCTGAAGCGGAAATCAGCACTGGTGTACTGAATTTGTTTACTACAGGCAATATGAATACCCCTGGAGAGAGAAGGAATGTTGCTATGATTCAATCAGAGTAGCTACTGTTCATGCATAAATGAAACACGAATTTTATGTACTGGTGAATGTATTTGAAGTATGCTAAACTTTTTTGAGTAGTGCATCAGAAAAAACCTGTTCCTCAGCCCTTTTGTCCACAAAAAAAGGCAAGTACATATACCCTGTGCCATAATGTAAAGTAATGAACGTTTCAGAATTGTATTAAATACTACATTATTATAAAATAAAATAAGTCGGCATATGTGGAAGATGAAAGAGTAATAGAACGGAGAGAAAATTCTCTCCGGCGCCGGGGATTTGAACCGGGTTTACAGCTCTACGTGCTGATGCTTTATCCACTAAGCCACACCGGATACCCACCCCGGCGTCGGACAGAATCGTCTCAGTTTAAGTTCCAAATCTTGGGTTCCTCTAGTGGCCGCCCCTCTGCACTACGTCATAGATGTCTATGAACGTAGGACTGAAGTCCACACATGTGCTGAGGTGCACTCGTTATGAGTGACTAGTTGGCCGGGATCCGACTCTTCATCGTATGATAACGAAGAATATCTGCATGGAAATATCATATGTACTTCGGTACATTAAAATAATATATATATGATATACGTAAATCACTTCGTGATTTAAGACGGCGCCTATTCCGTCGGATCCCGGCCAACTAGTCACTCATAACGAGTGCACCTCAGCACATGTGTGACTTCAGTCCTACGCGTTCATAGACATCTATGACGTAGTGCAGAGGGCGGCCACTAGAGGGAACAAGAGTTGGAACTTAAACTGAGACGATTCTGTCCGACGCCGGGGTGGGTATCCGATGTGGCTTAGTGGATGAAGCATCAGCACGTAGAGCTGAAAACCCGGGTTCAAACCCGGTGCCGGAGAGAAATTTTCTCCATTCCATTACTCTTTCACAAGATGACGCAGATATCTGCATGGAAATATTATATGTACTTCGGTACATTATACGTGGAAGATGTAAGGTAATGTAAATAACTTAATAAAGTTTCCAATATGCAGCGTGAAGCAAAGCTGCTGGTTACTCGCTAAAAGCTCAGTCAGTGAGCGCATCAAACAGCAAATAACATACATTCACGCATTTCCTGGTTACTTCCTAGTACAACTGCGGTGTGCTTAGTTGCGTCTTCACGCGCCAGCCATCTGATGATATTTACCGTGAAAAGCTTCTTCACGTTTACCATGTTCCGACATTAACGAAGATGATAATAATGAGACAGCGGCTTCAGATTTACAATGCCGACGAGCGCGAGGTCGACAGCCGCCAGATGTGCTTCACGCGACATCTCGGTTAAACACAGCTGAAATGCCGGGTCCACTGCGACAGCCGATAGCCATGGATATTTCAAATATGGTCATAATCAGATCAGGCTCACATGCCGCAGCGCGGCTTCCGGTGAATGATCAGTGAACTGTCGCTGTATAAAATGAAAAGGCGATATGATATGATATATGATATGATATGATATGATATGATATGACAGATATGATAGATATTGATATGATATGAGAGGCGATATGATATCAAGGATGGCGATATGATATGGCGATATGATATTACATAGGCGATATGACATGATATGACAGGCGATATGATATGATATGATATGATATGCTATATGACATATGATATGATATTTATAGCATGATATGACATATGACATGATATGATATGATATGATATATGACATGATATGATATGATATGACATGACAGATATGATATGATATGACATATGATATGATAGACATATGATACAAGTAACGATTCGATAGTCGGGGCTAGTTTATGATATGATATGATAGCGAAATGATATGATATGACATATGATATGATATATATGACATATTTCCTGATCGATCCATTTGGACATGGTCCATGACAGACCATGACATGAAAAGAGAGTGACCAGTTTTAAGACATGAGGATGGACTAGTGCAGACTAGAACTAGATTGCAGGGTCGCATGAAGGCGTACGATATGAGGCGATCGCGTCCATGCAATGGTTTCTGCCATTATGAAATGTAAAATATTCCAGAATCTCTGCAGGTCAGCCGGGCTAGCGAAAACATATGCAAAGAGAGAGAAAAAGGTCTCCAATGTGTTAGATGTAAGAATCGACTGCCTAGGCAGCCTAACCTTTAGCTTATCACAACCATATTTCATCTCCTAGCCGGGACTTGGAAACTTTCTTTCTTTTCGTTCATCAATAGACTCTACCTCCACTTTCATATGTAATCCGTAAATTCTCGCCTGCGCTGTCTATTTCCATTTAGCGATAGCTCTATCGCTTCTTATTACGTACATCTTCGATTTCGTTCCAACAAAGCACACTTCACCAGTCTTCCGTTAGTCCACCTGCAGTTTGCGTTGGCACGTGGCGTATCACGCATCGCTGATCTGCGTTAAAGAGTAGCATTGTTACGACATCTCAATACCAATTTTACGTTTAAAAATAAAAATAAAAACACAGCAGTTCGGCAGAGAACAGCTTTTTTTTCATAAAATCACCTAGGTTATGAATTTACAGACACACAGTTTACATTGGCAAACTGCCAACGTAATTTTACCTCGATATAGAATGTTATACCTGTAAAATAAACGTAAAACGTTTAGAACGCCGAAATGAGAAAAATGAACTTTGCATAAAAATGTGTTTCGGTAGATGCACAGCTGTACTGGGCATCAGTTAGTCGGCAGTTGATAGTAATAACTTGATTTTTGTTTTTCAGCTTGTATATGTATTGCATAGTATTTGTTTTTCTTCAAATGCTTACATTGTCACAGTTCAAGAATACATACGTTTTCTCTTAGAAGAAGGTCCGAGTGTTAATTTATACAAATACATAAATCATAGTTTATACATTCATTCATTCATTTATTTTATTCCATAGATCTTACATGATGTTAAATGAAGATGTGGAATAAGTCATCATTTTACACATATATCATACTTATTAGTTTCTTATAGTTTCATATTCTAGTAATTTTTCTCTGCTGACTTCATATTTTTGTGCATTTCTTACTTTTTTTTTTTTATGAGATGTAGTGAGATGAGATGAACCAGATCTGCCAAAATTCGGCATTTGCATTGCTTGGCCTTCAATACTTCACTTCAAATAAGTTGTGCTTAGTTGCGTTATTTATTTATTTCATCAACATCTTGTGTTATTTAGCATCTGAATGAGATGAAGATATTAATGCAGGTGAAATGACAGTTCAGCACCGAAAGCTACTCTCGAATTTGCCATATTGGGCCAGGAAACCCGATAAACCTCGACCAGGCCCAGAAACCACTGCCATGCGCGGCCAGACGTGCTAACCGTTAGTCTCCATCAGGTGCCGACAATTTTTCAGTCAATGTTTGCAGCCTTGTCTCTTTCGTCTTTTGTAGAAGAGTTACGAATTAATACTTATTTACCTCGCCATATTGTGCATGACGATATTATATCTTCTATAACATAAATGCCATTTATGATTGTGATTTTCACAGCTATAATCACTTCGTTTACGTACTTCTCAATAATTTCGCCGTAATGCAGCCTTCATAAGTACCGTGCCACACCACCGCTCATGCCGATTACTCGAAAAATTTTTTTCCCATACACTAGCCTACCACTTCATCATTCACTATTCCTTCGCCATATCCTCCAGGTAACTTATTTTTGTGTTTAGTTCATATATCACTATATACATAATTGATCGTGGCTTGTCCAGTGCCTGTATGTCAAAAATAACTGCGCAGGAGCCCGTTATTCCTGCTCTTCGAGAGAAACTGATAGTTCTTTCTGGTTTGAATAAATATTTGCTTAGATTTACAATGGAGAGTCTGGGTTCCCACGGAGCGCATGCATATTTTCATACAGCGAAGGCGATTCCCGCGCCTTCTAAACAAATTGCGCCTCGCTTTCGTCCACATACTGTATCGCATGCAAACTTGATACTCACGACAGGTCAAGCGAAAGTCAGCACAGGCCTGTAAGCCGTTGTCGATGCCGAGATATTACCGAGAGAGACCGTGCGCGAACGGCTACTTGCCACCATGCTCGGGAATATTGCTTGTCACACATTGGCTCCATGGCCTAACTACATAATAACATTGGCCATTGATTGCCAGTGTTGTTACAATACATTTGAATTTCGCCACTCGTCGCGTTCTCGAAGTCCCCCCATACGCGGCCGAAAGACTTGTTTCAATGGGAAAACGGGGACATTGATGAGTCATCTCGATTTGCTCACGGGTCTGCAATGACAGCACCTTAGACACGTGTTTACTGTCAAAGTGTACACCGTTACATCAGCTTAAACCATGATGACGTGAATATGTTATAGTGTTCACGATGACAGAAAAACACGGGTTTTGCTTGAAATAAGTAAAGGATAGGCTTGAAATAAACCCCGGTGCCAGCATGATTATAGCCTGCACACGAAATGGAAATATGTGGCCTGGGAGAGCTGAAGAAAGGAAATAAACATACTTGATAAATAGTAACAGCTTCGAGGAGTGTGGTAAATGCCCAGCACATTCGAAGCTGCTTGTCATCTAGTTTTCCTGTCAGATCTGAAAATTAGAATTTATAAAATAAAGAAGAGTATTGCCGGTTACCTAGAGAGCCAGGAACTCTGGGACTCACTGACAGAGGAACAGAGATGCGGTGCTGAGCAGAGCCAGAAAACATTTGGGTTGCAGCGTAGAATGAGCAGTTACACAACACAGAATCAGCATCTATTGTATTTCACCTCGACATACAGGGATGGGTAGGCATGCAGCAAGGGTGAATGCAGGCAGAGTGCCACTGGGAGACCGAGAAAAAGAACTCAGGGAGGATAATATTAAAATGATTTGAGAAAAAATGACGAAGGCTGAATAGCTTTTGTAGATGGCTTATAGGCGCACTCTGCCTTAAAAGCCATTTGTGGCAGGTCGCAAAGGCATTTCGCTGATATATCGCTTATCACATAGCTGAGTCAACATTAGACAGCTCACATACATACGATTTACTTACTGACATGTGATACATCACTGCCTGTTGAGTGCCGGGTCAGTTCTAACCGTAGACGTGAAGAAGCTGGAGAGATTCATGCAAGGGTTCGACTTGCCGTGGAAACGGAGCGCTACTCGAGCGCTGGACAAGCAGATATTCCACAGCATAACAATAACTTCGAAAATACATTACAATAAAGAAAAATCTTTTCAACGTTCACGTAAGGGTACTGACACACATTCAACATGTGAGGCATTTAGGGCAGCTATGGCTCTCTAACTGGTCAAAAAACTTCACATTCACAACTGCAAAATTATAGTTCTAAAATATTCATTGAAGGTGACGGATGATTCGTTGTTGCAACTAACGATTGTTTAAACAGTTAGAAGGTCGCGCTCGCTTAAAAGGTGATTCCTCTCGCCCGTAGCTTCAGTCACACTAGCAAACAACCAGCCAATTCTCATCCATGCAGTGCACATCGCGAAGAATGCTTGGGATCGCTTCCAGCTGCTGCGATAGTCGCAATGCAAAGAAAGACTGTTCCAGTTGGAACAGTGATTAATACCTTTACAATAATAATAAACAATGTCATAATCTCTTTGAGAGGATCCATACCATACTTTTGGTATTAGACGCTGAATCCATAAGATTTATCTTTCGAAGAGGTGGAAAAATTCAAATATCTTTGGAGCAACAGTAACAAATAGCAACGCAGACAAACAAGGGAAATGCACATTTGCTGAGAAGCTTTTGTCATCTAGTCTTCATCGCACCTGAAAGCTGCAAATTTGAGAAATATTACCGGTTGCCTGTATGGTTTGACCACTTCAGGAATAGAGATTAAGTGTTTGAGAACAAAACATTTGGGCCAGACGAAGTTAGAGAATGGAGACACAACGAGGCTGCACGCATTGCATTCTTCACCTCGATATTCAGGGAACAGAAATCAGAGGCACATAGCACGTGTATGAGGGTCTGTGTCGCATATAGAATGGGAGCCCGGAGGAAAAGACAGGAAGTGCAGAGACGTAGGTGGAAGATAATACAAATGGATTTGAGGGAAGGTGAGGTTTGCTGAGACTGCTCAGGATAGGGACACGGCACGAATCTCCGGAGCCCCAGCCAGCAGCAAGGCGGGGCAGCAGATGGCAAAGCCCATTACAACCACTGGGACAACACCAGCACACAGGTCCAGGGTCTCGCGCCTAGATTTTAGAATGCTCATTTTTCCGTAGAGATAAACTTGTACTGTTAACATCTCACATTTTTTACAATAAATATGAATCGTTTGAAAGCGCGATGGCGTTCAAAAATGTATTTCTGTTACTTTTACAGTTTAGCTAGTTTGTTACGTATAATTTCCAAATCTTCATATAGTAGACAGAGAAAGTTTGAATGTCATGGGTTGATATGGTTCAGTCAGCTATTGTTTGTGAATGAAGAAATTCTTGAAAGGTTTGAGCACTTCTGAAAGAGATTAGGAATGTGATAAATCTGAAAGATGTAAGTTTTCCAAAAGAAATAGCATGGTAAATATTGCCAGATTCAAACATAGATCCATTTGGGAAGGCTTGTGTGGAGTATGCCCTGGCAAAGTACACAACAAACAGGAACGTTATGTCATGCAATGCCACCATGAATAATGTTAATTGGTAAATTTGTTGGTACCACCACCAAATTATAATATGAGCACTTCAGAGTATCTTAGAATCAATGAGTAAGCCGATGAATATCACGGTTGGCCGTAGCGATATTGGTCATTTAAGACTTACCTGAAGATAAGAACGGCACATATTTTTGCTATTTCGTCGTATTTATACCGGGTTCTTAATGTGGTTTTATATCAAGGGGGTTTGTAGATAGAAAAATTGTTGTTTTAGCTGCATAAAAATAATATTTTTAGCTGCTTGTAACTGGTATATTTTTTAGGTGCCTAAATATACATCTTAGCGCTCATTTTGATAATTGGTGTTTATCTTGTATCGTTAATTTAAGCACTCTGAAGGAGATGCAATTTACAGACATATCAGGCAACACTATCCATCAGCGTTTGAAGATAACCGTTCGTATATCGTTACTACTGAACACTATGTACTTCGCTTCAGATATTCGAAGAGTTTTGCCATCAAATGATTACACAGTGTTGTCATGAACTGCAAAACAACGCAATTTCTTGTTAAAGCACCGTATTCATTAATTTGATAATCGAAGCTTGTAGCTGATTAATAGTGAGAATAATAATAAATTCTTGGGCATCTTATAAGTGCCTTGCAATTCACTCTGCATCATAGTACATAAAATTGGTGCACATATCTTCTCTAGACATTTGAATATTCCCATCTATTTTTCACATTCATCAATGGAAAAGAAATTGATGAGGAAGGAGTCGCTGGCGTGGCTCGTGGCCGCTGCTGTCGCCGATCTGAACAGGTGCGGTCATCCTGCCGCTGATTACCCTGGCTGTTTTTTCTCGAGGTTTTTCGCTCGTGACGCAAGGTAATCTACATCTAGTCCTCGTCTGTCTCGCCAGTCATCCACTATCACCAATTCATAGTTGATACAGCGTCACAAATGAATCAACTGCAATAAATAAGGGAATCGCAGACTAAAAATAACGATGAGCCATCCACTGGCGCCAGGCACGATGTGAATCCGCATGCCGAGCATCAAGCGAGGGATTGTCTTCTAGGTGTCTTCACGCGACAATGAGCATGCAGACATTTACAAACACATTTAATACTCCGAGTATAAATTAATCTGCACAATAAAATGGACGTGCATAGCACCAATGTTAATGCACGGCATAATGCGATTGTGCAAACAGGTTATTATGATTTGACAAAAAAACAGTTCATGCGTTCACCACAATATATTTATGCCGACACCATGCCGGTAATTATACAATCTGCGCGCTTATCGACCTCACAGTGCTGACCTATTCATTATGGGCTCAGTTGTTCAGCCAATGAGGGGTCACTGCACATTATAAACCGGGTAGCAGCTGATTACCTGATATGCACCGAAAGATAATTAGCGGCTGGACTAATATTGCCGCAGAAGGTTATGTTCTTGTTGTTAATTGTAATATCCAAATAAATTCAATTTGTCATCTCGTTCTTCAATTTCTAAATCAATTTCAGGTTATGTCAATAGTTGATGTTCATGTTATTCTCTGCCACAAGGTCAATAATATTTCAGTTCGGAAAAATCAATACTGCGCCTGCAGCATTATCTCGCCACGGCAATGTCTCTGCTCTTCACTTCAGATAACTATAACATGAATACTTACGAATAAACTTCAAGAAATATGGTCGAAAGATAAAAGTCGTGGTTGCGCCTATAATGGTGTATTAAGAGTTCATAGCGGTACCAAGAGCTGCTTGCGCTCGTTTCATAAACAACATACTCGCGTCTTAACTACTACCATTATAGGCTCGTTGCATAATGTACGCCAGCAGATGTGACATCAGCATTACAAGCACATATCGTATGAAATGTCCATATTTCCGACAGTTTTCAGTTCACAGGCGTCGGCAGCGTAACGGGTCGCGCCAGCCTGCGATAGCACAATAAAAAGTCTATATCCAAGTCATCCACGGTGATCCGCCTGTAGCCTGAAATGCACCGATCCGTTACTCTTCATACTTCGTGATAATTACCAAAATTATTTATAAGGTTTTACTAGTACCGACAAAGTATTGCTCAACCAGAAGGCGCTTGTGCGAGATCGCGTATTTTCAGCCGCACAGAACAATACGTGGTAAGCGGACATTATATTGCGGAATAATTTCCTTCTTTTCAGCAGTACACATTCATTTTGCTTTAGGCTTAACATAATAGAGACGTTTAACATAAGTAACAAATAAAATTGAACTTAATACCGTATTCTCACCTAAATTGCAATGTTAATTATTGTTTTAAAATTAGCAAGTTCATTACTCCACGAAATTTCATTGCATTCTGATACAAGTAACATTAAGTGAGCCGTGAAAAATCAACAGGACTTCCAGACGAGTTAATACGCAATATGTTATATAAATAATATTGTTAAAATATTAAAAATGAAAAATAAATCATTACATATCGCTTTTAGTTCGCACGTATCACGGTTCGCTGGAGATAGTAAACACAGAAAACATTTGATAGCACAATGTTGAAGAAAAGATATTTGCCCGAGGCTGACGTCATTGGGTCGTTCAACATGGAGATTACTGCAATTACCAAATTCGTCTTCAGGTATTCATCTTCGCACAAAGCCGGTCGCATGATACATTTAGCGGCGTTTGTTTTCATGCTCGAAATTCAAAGCCGACCATTGCTCGCCGTTCTTTTCCTCGAATATGTAAAACGTCAACATACCGCTCTTGTAACGTACATTACTATTTTGTTACACGTGTGGTTCAATATTTACTTGTCGTGACTGAATGACCATAACACCGACTGATCGAGAATTATCGATCGATTACCGACTGACCACGACCGACGACATTGATCACCGGCTTTACACCATGAACCGGACATTTGTTGAAGGTTGCAGCGCCAAAATGAACATTGAGATAAGATAAAATTGAGCTGTGCACGAGCCTGTACAGCAGATAGTTTGGCGCTTTTTTATCGATAGAAACTCAATATAATCGCTTCACCACACAGCGGTATACTTCTCCATTTCCAATATAGCGAATGGCGTAAAAAAATCAATACCAT
This sequence comes from Periplaneta americana, assembly GCA_025594305.2. Lineage (NCBI taxonomy): Eukaryota > Metazoa > Arthropoda > Insecta > Blattodea > Blattidae > Periplaneta > Periplaneta americana. Next base: position 31,428,957 of record JAJSOF020000001.1, read on the forward strand.
TTATTCTGGTTAAAGTTTGTCTACGATCTGCTTGCAGAATCACTATTTGAAGGCGTTAATCATTAAATTTTTTTCTTCAGTACTTCCTCATTTTGTACTTTTAACTCGTTCGCTGACTTCGCACATTGCACAGCTTCCTCCTTTTGTCGGTAGCGCACTGCTTCACAGTCAGCGGGATCAGCCTTCACAGAACGAGACTCGCTACGAATGCAACATGCCTTTCGTTCAGCTTGTTGGAAATTGGTTGATCAGCAACATCTGGGATATTTTTATGCCCAGCAGGTTGAAATGGTTTTCGAGATTTGTGCCCAGTAGGTCACTAGATTGCCATCGCTTTCTTCGTTTTCTTTTCAATCAAAGCGAACAGAATGCACGCAGAAACCAAGGGTCATCGAGAAGGAAACGTTGTTTATGTGCTCAAACAATAACGGCAATGAAAGATATTCAAGAAAACGATACACGATTTGAGCCGCACAGCACAGCCTGCAGACATCAGACTTTCTTCTGTTATGTCCATATTGACAGTTTAACGAGGTGGCTCATACCGCGATCTCATATACGCATGTAAGACCGCATTGTACAAACTCCGTGTTAATAAAGCGACATCTGCAAACATTTTCTGCTGTACCGTCTTAAAATCATTCCGAAAGACATTGAGTCTTGCCACCTCGACATTTCCCGTGCCAGCAGCATGCGTACATCCTCAGCTTCAGCAAAAACTGGCCTACATGGATAATAATCAATAGAAATCTTCGTGCAGAAAAAGCATATTCTAATATTCATGCATGTGTGCGATAAAAAGTCTTTGTGCAGACACTTGTATTTCTCATTTTCGACCATGCGATATTTATCGATTTACCTTCAGCGACAACAGTCCAGGCCAACGCTCAGCCTCCCCGGTTGGCTACAAGAAAAGATTTCATATTTCTCTCGAAATTCTGAACTCTTTCTGATTCCTTTCTTCATATTCCGAACATCGCTCGTCGGCGAAACAGCACCAACAATATTCCCACGCACCTCACATCATCTTCTTCACACAGTTCTGCACTTGACTTCCGTTACTGCTGTTATCAAATAATTCGAACGAAAGCATTGTCAGTAATTGATTTCCTGTAAATAGTTTTTATCTATCACAAACACCAACATTCAGCAATTGTCACCATATTTTGTTATTCTTGATTTGTTTTGTAATTGCAATATAAAATACTCGTTTTCTTTTATGATAAGCCATTCGCTTTGACGTAATCTTCAGCAATTTCGTTTCATTGTACTGCACCGTAAATTTAATACTGTACTTATTTGTAATTGTACTGTAAATTTAACAGCCACTGTACTATGTAATTGTACTGTAAATTTAATACACTTTATTTGTACTGTAATTGTAAATCTAATACTAACTGTACCTTATTGTACTGCACCAAAATTTATCATTAACTGTACTCATCGTATCACCGTGGGACCACCGTAACTTATTACCAATTGTAAATTTAAGATTAATCATTGATTTGTAATGGTAATTGTAAATTTAATAATTGCAATTTCATTGTAATAATTGTAAATTTAACACAATCAAATTTTGTAATTGTAAATTTAATAATTGTACCTTTATTGTAATTGTAATTTAATACACTGTAATTTTATTTGTAATTGTAATTGTAAATTTAATACTAATTGTAATTCTATTGTAATTGTAAATTTACTAATTGTACTTTATTGTAATTGTAATTGTAATTGAATACTATCTTCAAAAGAAGTTGTATTGTAATTGCAAATTTATCGATTAATTGTAATTTTATTGTATCAATGTAAATTTATCGATTAATTGCAATTTTATTTGTAATTTGTTGTAAAATTGACACACTGTAATTTATTGTACTGTAAATTGTTAATACACCGTACTCTTATTGTAATTGCAAATTCCATTGGAACGTAAGGGTCCAATACCACGTACTTATTTCGTTACCAATCAAATTAAATAATTGTCACTACTAATACGTACCGCAAATTCAGCAGCAAAGGGTGCACCGTAAAGACCGGCGCCGCTTTCCAGCACACTCTGCTCTTCATGATGCAAAAGCCAGGTGCCACGTTCGAAACCGTGCATGGCATCTAAATATTCGCTTATTATTACATCGTTCATTGTACTTTTCTGTATACTGTTTTCATGATTTACCGTGTCTTTCATTTCAGCATCCACCATTGACACCGATTCTCGATTGATGACTGAATTTTTTTATTGATTTACTTATTGACCGATTACTGATTTACCGACTCATTTACGGGAAACTTCACTTCATCACTAATCGATGAGAACTTGTTACTACTTCAAGATCACTTGCGAATTATTGTCGTGTCGCTGGTATCTCGTCGTTTTTCGTTCATCCACACAGTCCGAAAAAAATTACGTTAAAAACATAATAATGAGAACTATTTGTTTTTTCCACACAGTAAATATATAAGCATTACGGCGAAAAATAAATGGAGAAAATTTGGCATCTACTTATGGTAGCTTCAGATTTGCACTTGGTAACGTCTCGATTTTATGGTCTCAGATACTTTATTATCAGGTGATTTTGTCATACATCGCGTAGATTACCTCCTATATAAAGATATGTCATCTTGTATGTAAGAATAGGATCCTCTAAGAAACAAGATTTTGGCAAGCAAATGTCAGAGACAAAGTAATCTGTATAATGCCAAATTTATTCAAAATTTATCAAGTACAAGCAACTAAAATGGCATAAATGATAATGAGGCTTGCCATTAAATGCAGAATTACCAAATTTTTCTCCATTTGTTTATTCGCCGTATGCAGGCTGTCATCCAGTCTGGTGTCAAAATCTGGGAAGAGATAAATAGTTCTCATTATTGTGTTTTTAACATGTATAATTTAAAACCAGGATGTGTGAGAGAGACGAAAACGAGAGATGCCAGCTGACTTTGGAGAATGAAATTCACAAAATATTTGAGGGCCAGAGGGATGGTTTACAGGAGAAATGGAGATTTCCATAGATAAATGAGTCAATAAGTCAATTAATCAGTCAATACTTAACCTGAATAAAAATTCAGTCAATCAATCAAAGTCCATTAATCGTTTGAGACTTTAAATGAAAGACACGTGGGGAATCATAGAAATGAAATTATTACGCAGAAAAGTGCAATGTGCCTGGAGGGCAAAAGAGCTCCACTTGGAGGCTGAGATAAGGGAAGATAATTTAAAAATGGATTTCAGAGGGATATGATGGTAGAGACTCTTTAAGCTTTGCATCATAGAAGGGCAGAGGCGGGGCTTATGATAAGACTGACACCTCCGGCAGTTGCCTGATAGTAATGCCGCTGCCTTGCAATTTATCTTCAACAGGTCACCAATTTGAATGCCAAACTTAGTATTAGTATTAGTATTTATTTATTTAATCCTGGTAGAGATAAGGCCGTCAGACCTTTTTTCCCTCTATCATTTTTATTTCCTGTTATTCCTAAAGATTTGAAAATTACAATTAGTATTAATTTTAATTACAATTACAATAATTACAATTAGCTAAATTTACAATTACAATTACAAATGCCTATTCTAGTATTAATATTTAGTATTTATTTATTTAACTACAATTAGATAATTTACAATTGCAATTACAGCCCTTCCAATTAGATTCCAATTTACAATTGAAGAATAAAATTACAATTATATTAAATTTACAATTACAATAAAATTACAATTAGTATTAAATTTACAATTACAATTAAAATAAATTACAATTAGTATTAAATTTACAATTAGTATTAAATTTACAATTAGTATTAAATTTACAATTACAATAAATTACAATTAGTATTAAATTTACAATTACAATTACAATAAAATTACAATTAGTATTAAATTTAAATTACAATTACAAATAAAATTACAATTATATTAAATTTACAATTACAATTACAATAAAATTACAATTAGTATTAAATTTACAATTACAATTACAATAAAATTACAATTAATATTAAATTTACAATTACAATAAATTTAAATTACAAATAAAATTACAATTAGTATTAAATTTTTACAATTAAATTTACAAATAAAATTACAATTAGTATTAAATTTACAATTACAATTACAATAAAATTACAATGGTATTAAATTTACAATTGGGATAATTACAAATAGAATTACAATTAGTATTAAATTTACAATTACAATTACAATAAAACAAAGTACGAAAAGATTAATGAATAATTAGCTAGATAATTTATCATAAAGCAAACAAAGAATATTTTATATTTACTGAATTACAAATTAAATCTAGAATAACAAAATTGTATAGTGATGAAATTACTGAATATTGAAATATTTGTGATAGATTAAAGAAACTATTTACAAGAAATCAATTAATGACCAAGTGCCTAGTAAGTTTTCGTTTGAATTCAATTTTATTTCGACAGTCCCTGATGCTAGCAGGTAGCGAATTCCAGAGTCTTGGCAGCTATTGTGAAAGAAGATGAGTATGAGGAGGTGCGATGGGATGGTATTGTTAAGTACTGTTTCATGACGAGGGTGTTTCAGATTATGGTGGGAAGAAGGAATAAAAGGGAGTTCAAGATTTCGAAAAAAAGAGAGTGAATGAAAATTTCTTTCATCTAGTTTAGCCAACCTATTGTTTCAGGGATGGGGTAATATGATCATATTTACGAACATTTACAAAACGTAAAACACAAATTAGGCACGTTGAAGTTTCTTTTTGTTGTCGCTGGAGAGGTCGTCAGTAAAATGTCCGCATAGTCGAAATAGGAAATACAAGTTTTCCAACAAGGGACTTTTTAAGCAAGAGGGAGATGAACATTTATCCTTTTAACACATGAATAATAGAATATACTTTTCTGCGGGGTTTCTGTGATTTGCATGTCCCAGTTGAGATTATTATCCATGTGAATCCCAAGTTTTTTACTGAAGAACTGAAAGGGATATGCACTGTACTTACTTAACAGGGAAATGTCGAGGTGTTTTACAGCGTCGGTTTGCCGTTTGTGTCCTAATATAATTGCTTGTGTCTTTCCAGGAATGATTTTAAGACGGAGACACTTACACACAGCGAAATGTTTTACAGATGTCAGTTTTTGTGTTATAATTTTGGGAGTTGTGGATGTGATACAATGCAGTCTTACATGCGTATATGGGATGAAATCGCGGTGCCAATGAGATTACCTCGTGTATACTAAAACTAATCAATATGGACATAACAAAGAAGAAGAATCTGATAATCTGGAGCAATAACTGTCAGCTCAAAAATCGTGTAATGGTTTTCTTGGGTCTTTTTTCAGTTGCCATTGATTTATTTGAGCACATAGAACAACGTTTCCTTCTCATTTTGGTAGTTTCGCAATGCGATTCTGATTTCGCTTTGATTGAAAAACGAAAGAAAGTGACAAAAGTCTTTTAATCCTAGTGACCTACTTAAAATCGTACAAGACTCTCGTTGTAAAACCATTTCAAGCAGTTCCCAAAGCTAGAGTCAGATTTCCGTAATATCAAGATGTTGCTGATCAACTAATTTCCAACAAGAACTTGAATATTTCTAAGGCATGTTGCATTCAGTATGATGTTAGCAAAGCAGGTCGTGTTTCTGTGAAACAGTCCCATGATAATGAAGCAGTGCATACCATTAAAAGGAGGAAAACGTGAAAGATGTGCAGTCAGCGTTTTCAAGTTAAAGTACAAAATAGGGGAAAATTTCTGAAGAAAAAGAAGGCAATGATTCCCAACCTTCCAAATGAGGAGCATAGGCAGTTCCAGCAGATCGGGAAGTAAAACTTGTCCCGAATAGGAAAAAATAGGTATTGGGCTTTGCACCATTCTACTGCAACTGTTCCCATTACTTAACCCTTTTCACAATCTGTGTTATATAATTAAATCTGGAAGTAATGTCTTTACATACCACTATTATTAATGAGTAAACATTGTACTATTGAGGTTTTCTATCCAAAAAAAAAAAAACATGACAAATATGTGTACAATTATTCTTACAGCTCAATTTTTTATCTTATCTCCAATGTTTCATTTTGGCACTTTGCAACCTTCTACTTTAAAGTATCCAATTCACTCAATTAATCAGTCAATAAGCCAGTCGATCAATCAATAAATCAGTCAATGAGTCAGTCAGTTAATCAAATAGTCGATGAATTCATCAATCAGTCAGTGAACTAATCAATAAATCATTCAGTCACATTAATTAAATATTGAAAATAGCACACATTGTTAACAAAATAGTAATATACTTTCAAAGAGCGGTATGTTGACGTTTTCATGTTCGAGGAAAGATTGAAAAAGCGAAACGTAGTTGAGCTTTTTAATTTCCGAGAACATGAAAACAAACATACCGCTCGTGTATCGTACATTATTTTGTGCAAGATCTTTTATTACATACCTGAAAGACGAATTTCTAATTAGTTGCAATGAAATCTCCATGTTGGTTTCTGTTTAATGACGTCAACTTCGGAACACCAAAATATCTTTCTTCAACATTGTTGCTGTAAAATGTTTTCTGTGTTTACTATACTCCAGCAGGCCGTGATATACGTCTGTCTTTTTTCCCCAGTCTATAAATGCGAACTTAAAAACGGTAAGGTTATGTAATGATTTTTTTTTCATTTTAATATTTTAACAATATTATTTATATAAATATTGCAGTAATAACATCGGCATCTGGAATCCTGTTGATTTTTCACGGCTTCCTTAATGTTACTTGTATCAGGAATGCAATAAGTTTCGTGGAGTAGTAGACTTTACTTAATTTTGCAAATATTTAAAAACAATAATTAACATTGCAATTTAGGTGAAATTGCAGTGGTAAGTTTCAATTTATAATTATTACTATGTTAAACGTCTCTAAAATAATATGTTAAAAGCCTAAAGCAGTAAAATGAATGTCGCGCTTAAGCGGTAAGAAGAGGAAATTGTTATGTGTGTTACGTTGGGAATACTGAATGGGGTATTTCACACTTACCGCGTATTGGTTCTGTGCGGAAAACAAGCAAATACGCACGATCTCGCACAAAATATATTTAACAAATTTCTGCCCAGGACGGGCCAGTAAACATCGGTACTTTGAAAGTAAACCACTTATAAATAATTTTGGTAATTGTCCGCAGGTATTGGAAGGGTGGCGTTGGATGTACGACTGGGCTGCCTGACCCGGATCTGCCTGTGGATTCTGAGCCCCAGAGGATCATAGACGCAGCCAAATACGCACTTCGTAACGTTGCTATCCTGGAGCTGAAAGCGCCATTCTGGCGTTACGTGCCGACCCCACTGTGGACTAGATATGTCAAGAATATGGACTATTTCATACAGTAAGTGTGTGTAGCCAATCTCAATGAAATTCTTCACATCTGTAATAGTACATTATAGCAACGAGCCTATAATGGTAGTAATTAAGACGCGAGTATGTTTGTTTATGAAACGAGCGCAAGCGAGTTTCATAATTTTCATATGAGCGTCTTAATTACCATTATAGGCAAGTTTCATACGACTTTATGCTCGACCATATTTCTAACTTGAAATTATTCATAAGTATTCATGTTATAGTTATCTAAGTGAAGAGCAGAACTGACCTTCTAAATTGTGAGATGTATGCAGACGCGGAAGTATTGATTTTTTCCGAGGCACGAATGTTATTGACCTTGACATAATGTAGAGAATAACATGAACATCAATATTGATATAACCTGGAAATTGATTTAGAATTGAAGAACGATGACAAATTGAATTTATTTGGATATTATTTACAATTAACGCTAATTATTATAGTACAGAACATAAATCTTCTGCGACAGTATTGATTTCCAGCTTCCGCAGCTTTCGCTAATTGTCTTTCGATTGCATATCCGAGAATAATCAATACTTGCGGTTTTATAATGGCAATAATGGTGATTTCTCATTGGCTGAACAACTGAATTATAATGAATAGGTGTACTTTAATGAGGTCCATTAAAGAGCTACTACCAGGTGTATAATTACTACATTTCGGCATGGTCGAGCATAAAATGTATTAGTAGTGAACTTTATTTTATGAACTGATTACTTTTTGTCAAAATCATAGTAACCTTGTCGGTAATAATCAGAAATTTATGCTGTGCACGTTGTATTGGTTGTATGCACGTCCATTTTTTATTGCACAAACAAGTTAATTTATGCGATTAGATATTAAATGTGTTTGTAAATGTCTGCATTGTATTTAACCATATTGAAGGCCATACCTTGAGAACCGGTCCTCAGCCTTTGATGTAACTTGGCATGCAGTTCACATCACATTGCACACAAAGCCAGTGAACGAGCTCATCATTGTTAAGCAGGTCTACATCCCTTATTTATTTTAGCTGGTTATTTAACGACGCTGCATCAACCAGAGATTGGTGATAGTGAGATGATATTTGGCGAGATGAGACCGAGGATTCGTCATAGATTACCTTGCATTCACATTACGGTTGTTGGGAAAACCTCGGAAAAAACCCAACCAGGTAATCAGCCCCAAGGGATCGAACTCGCGCCCGAACGCAAATTCAGATCGGCAGGCAAGCGCCTTAACCGACTGAGCTGACGCCAGTGACTCACATTCCCTCATCAGACATATTTTCATGTGTGAGTGAATGCTGAGAAAAATAGATAGAATATTCAAAATGTCTAGAAAATATGTACAACAATTTTATGCTACTATGTGCAAAAATTAGTTACAAAGGCTTATAGGTACTTTAAATTTGTACTAACTATTCTCACTATTAGTAGCCTACAAGAAGTTTCGGTTATAAAATTAATGAATACAGTTGCTTTAACTAAGAAATTGCGTTTACATTACCTGTATTTTTATAGTTCATGACGCAACACTTGTCTTAATCGACATTGGCTAAAACTCTTCAGATATCTGAAGCTAATTACATAGATCATTCGAAAATTAGTAGCATTTCTCCTAGTATTTTTCTCTCTGGGTGGTTAATGTAAGCTTGTAATATGAGATGGAGGTGCCTGATATGTATTATCTGTAAGTTATAAGTACATCTCGGATTTTTAGGTACTTAAAAATTAACTTTAGGTACCTAAAATAAGCCCTGGAATTTATCAAAATAGGTACTAAAAATATATATTTAGGCACCTAAAAATACAATTAAAGCAGCTAAAATACTATTTTTATACAGCTAAAATGTAATTTTTATCCACACAAACTTCAGCAATTATAAAAATGCAATTAATTAGTGATTATTAAGAATTACGGTATAAATTGACAAAAATGTAAAAATAATATTGCGTTTAGAAACTTATCTTTGTTAAAAGTCTTAAATTATTAATATCGCATGTATTTTTATTGAATATTCATCAACCTCATTGTTCTAAGGCTGCTAATACACAAGTGCTCATATTATAATTTCTAATTAATTAATTTACCAATAAATTTACAATTAACACATTATTCATAATTGGCATTGCATGACATAAACGTTTTTTCTCTGTTTGTTATTGTGAAACTTCCGCTTTCTTAGCCAGAACTATTTTTACAAGCGAAAAAATTCTTCCCAATGATACTAAAGAAATGGATGCATATTTAAATCTAGCAATATTTGCCATGCTGATTTCTTTAGGGAAAACTACATCTTTCAGATTTATCACATTCCTATTGTCTGCTCAAGTGCTCAAAAAAACCAGACACCTTCCAGGAATTTCTTCATTCCTACAACCAAACTATTACAGGTTATTTGAACCATATCCAACCCATGACATTCAAAACTTTCTGTCACTGCTATATGAAAATTTAAAATATACACGTATTAAATATAAATGGATAATTTTAGGCTCTAAAACCTTAAAAATAGGTCTCACTGTGCAAAAATAGACATTTTAGACACCATAAAAAGGCTTTCAAACGTTCATATTTTGTATAAAATGTAGATATTTAACTAGTCTAAGTTTCTTATCTCTACGGAAAAAGTAGGCATTTCCTAAAAACTGTGGTATAGTTATAAGATAATAATGTAATTATACGCTACATGCAGTGGTCCATTGGTCCTATCCTGAGCAAGTTTAATCCATTCTCAACCATCATATCCCACCTCCCTCAAATCCATTTTAATATTATCTTCCACCTACGTCTCGGCCTCCTAAAGGTCTTTTCCTCCGGCCTCCCAACTAACACTCTATATGCATTTCTGGATTCGCCCATACGTGCTACATGCCCTGCCCATCTCAAACGTCTGGATTTATGTTCCTAATTATGTCAGGTGAAGAATACAATGTGCAGCCTCTGCGTTGTGTAACTTTCTCCATTCTCCTGTAACTTCATCCCTCTTAGCCCCAAATATTTTCCTAAGAACTTTATTCTCAAACACCCTTAATCTCTATTCCTCTCTCAAAGTGAGAGTCCAAGTTTCACAACCATACAGAACAACCGGTAATATAACTGTTTTATAAATTTAACTTTCAGATTTTTGATAGAAGACTAGATGACAAAAGCTTTCAACCAAATAATAACACGCATTTCCCATATTTATTCTGCGTTTAATTTCCTCCCGAGTGTCGTTTATATTTGTTACTGTTGCTCCAAGATATTTGAATTTTTCCACCTCTTCGAAAGATAAATCTCCAATTTTATAGTTCCATTTCGTACAACGTCCTAATACCAAAAAAAGTATAGACAATAATAGATCCTCTCAAAGTTATATTTATTGTTTATTATTATTGTAAGGTATATTAATCACTGTTCCAACTGGAACAGTCACTTTTTGTAACACCATTTGCGACTATCACGCGCTGGAAGTCCAAATCTCTTTATTCTTCGCGATGGTACTCGTCACATGGATGCTCAAGTGGCTAATTTATTTAACTAGTGTAACTGGGAAACTGCGAATGAAAGAATCACTGAGAGGGATACGCTTTAGAAATAGGCAGACCATTATAACAGTTTTAGAGCAGTCAATTTAGAAGTTCACAGCAAAGTGACGCTGAATGGCATCCGTCGCCTTCAAAGGTGTGGCGACGGATAATGATACTGGAAAATTTTATTTTTAAGAACTATAATTTTGCCAGTTGTGAATAATAAGTTTTTGACCGAGTTAAAATGTTGCCACTAATTTTCGAACGACTCATGTATTAGAAATTCGCATATGTTGCCCCTAGATAGAATACCTCCACATGGCAGATGTGATAATCAGGTACCAGCTACGTAAGGCGTTGAAGGGAACTTTCTTATTGTAATGTATTTTCAGAAGTTAACATTTATGTAATGGAATATCTACATACAGTATCCTTCCCTAAAAATCGAGTAGCAGCTCCGGCATACAGCGGACTAGGGGTTTGAACCCTTGCATGAAAATCTCTCAACTGTACGTCTCTGGTTTTAAATTTATTTCGAGTTTTCTTAAACGGTGATCTTGCTCTTGCTAATCACATGTCCGACAATGAGTCACATTATACTGTATGTGAATGTCTAATGTTGATCAATATACGTTTTGATTGTGGCTATATATCAAAAAGAGTATATACTCACGACTTACTTACTTACAAATGACTTTTAAGGAACCCGGAGATTCATTGCCGCCTCACATAAGCCCGCCATCGGTTCTATCCTGTGCAAAATTAATCCAGTCTCTATCATCATATCCACCTCCTCAAATCCATTTTAATATTATCCTCCCATTTACGTCTCGGCCTCCCCAAAGTTCTTTTTCTCTCCGGTCTCCCAATTAACACTCTATATGCATTCCTGGATTCCCCATATGTGCTACATGCCCTGCCCATCTTAAACGTCTGGATTTAATGTTCCTAATTATGTCAGGTGAAGAATACAATGCGTGCAGTTCTGTGTTGTGTAACTTTCTCCATTCTACTGTAACTTCATCCTCTTAGCCCAAATATTTTCCTAAGTACCTTATTCTCGAACACCCTTAATCTCTGTTCCTCTGTCAAAGTGAGAGTCAAGTTTCACAACCATACAGAACAACCGGTAATATAGCCTAACTGTTTTATAAATTCTAATTTTCAGATTTTTTGACAGGAGACTAGATGACAAAAGCTTTTCAACCGAATAATAACAGGCATTTACCATATTTATTCTGCGTTTAATTTCCTCCCGAGTGTCATTTATATTTGTTACTGTTGCTCCAAGATATTTGAATTTTTCCACCTCTTCGAAGGATAAATCTCCAATTTTTATATTTCCATTTCGTAGAATATTCTGGTCACGAGACATAATCATATACTTTGTCTTTCGGGGTTTATTTCAAACCTATCGCTTTACTTATTTCAAGTAAAATTCCCGTGTTTTCCTAATCGTCTGTGGATTTTCTCCTAACATATTCACGTCATCCGCATGGACAAGAAGCTGATGTAACCAGTTGTACCTTTGACAATTAAATTTTTGATGTCACAAAGTTGACTAACCTAACTGCACTGTCATTACTAGTTACGTGTAGGGTGAAGTACATACTTAATTTCAAAATCAGTTGATATCCAAATTGTCCCGTTTTACGTAGAATAAGTCTTTCCCTGCATCGCGTATAGGGACCCGTTCGGGAACCGCGATGAAAAAGAAGTGGCAGAATTTCAAATGCTTATTGTAACAACACTGGCGCCACAGTCAAATGGTAATGTTATTAATAGTTAGGCCATGAACCAATGTAACATGTGTGACCATGGCCAATGACATCTCTCTCCGACTCTACGGGCATGAGAGTGCAAAATTTGAGTATAAAATTAGCCGTTCCGCGCGGTCTCTCTCAGTAATATCTCGGCATCGATAGCAGCTACAGACCTGTGCTACGACTCGCTTGACTTTTATCGTGAGTTCTGCAATATCAAAGACACGTACGATACAGTATGAGTGAATCATAATGAACAATTTGTTGTGAGATAGAACTTGGGAATGTAGCTTCATATTATGAAAATATGTATTGCATGCGCTCCATTAATTAGCCTACTTCTCTTCTTACAGACCCAGACTCTCCATTTGTAAATCTAAACAAAAATAAAACATTCAAACCAAGAGAACTGTGTTTCATTCTCGAAACTGAGGAATGTATTCTACGTGTCGGTGTATCACAGATACTGCGCAGTTGGTTTTTTTATTGCTTAAGGCTGGACAAATTTTTGATCAGACATCGTATATGGGTC
>JAJSOF020000001.1:31450178-31501798 GCA_025594305.2 Periplaneta americana
TGTAAAAGCTTTGTAGAAGAGAGTTTCATCACCCGTAGAACTTCCAAGCCAACGTAGTTCCTGACTTTTTTTTAAAAGTTTATGCCCGGATCTTTATGAATATCCCTTAGTTCCCGTTGTTCAAAATTCTCCATGTTTATTTTCTTGAATGGACCAAAATCTTCAAGATTTTGTTCTCAAAAGTAAAGGGATTTTTTGTTTTTTTTTTTTTTTTTTAATATCCAAGTTTACAGCAATATAGGAGAGTTGGGGTGTTTTATAGCATTTTAAATTTTTGATAATCTAGAAAGGAGTTTGGAACTAAGGGAATTTATAAAGGGTAGTAACACTTATTTGCCGTAACGAGTCTATGTTCAATTTCTTTCCAAATAAGCCTGTTTCTTTAAATTATACTTCCTAAGTATTTAAATTCAGTAACTTTTTTAAACTCCCAATCATCTTTAAAAGTGCCCTCTATTATTTGGGGGTACGTATATTTTCATGTATTAGTTTTATCAGAATTAATTTTAACCTTTATTCTTGTTTCTTCTACTAACAACACAGAGTAAAATATTCTTCCTTTACAGACTATCTCATGGCTGACGAGAGGTTATGTTTACAGTTGTGAAATTTTAATCACATTATCCTAACCGTGAATACCTCATGATCTTTCTATAGAGGTAGGCTTATCAGGTTACTTGACTGTTAACGGTATGTAATATAGTAAGGAGGTTTCTTGCATATTATTACATTAAATAGTAATTGTTAATAAGGCAATTGTCCTTCCAGGGTTATTGTTCACGCCCTTTGAAGAGGCTAATCAACTTTGCATAATTCGGAAACATAATACAATACGTCTGTATATTGTATGTGTAAAACGTAACATTTTTTGGGCAACGGATTTCTATAATGCATGTCAGTTCAGATTTAATAGGCAATATATAAAATGGTGTTAAGATATATGAACTGATTTATCAGCTTTGGCACAGATATACAGTAGGCCTACATTATAGCACAGTATGTGACTGAAAATAAGCTTCATTTTGTTTTTCTTGTTTGAGTGAATGTCTGGTTTCAAACCGAATAAAAACCCAAATATTGTGAAAATATTCTAATCTGATGAGTGATAATTAGGCCTATATTGTACAGACGTAAACTTATAAAGTGAACATGTCCTATTGTACTTTAGCAAAAACATTACTAAACATATGTTTTTAAACAAAGCAGTGAAGGAAACTTTTGAAACTGGAAAAAGCTATATACATTTGCGTATAATTAACGAAAATAAAACAAAATGCATGAAATAACGATGATTTTTATGTAAATAAATGTAAATTCTAAAAAGGGGAAAGAACCCAAATATTTAGGCACAATAATTACAAATGAGAATAAAATGGGCAAAGAAATTAACCACAGATTAAGGCTGATTCACAATAAACGGAAACGGAAATACAACGAATAAGAAGGAAAAATTTAAAATAAATGTATTTAAATGTGAGCATTCACAATAGTTAATTGAATGCTCACACTGAATCTATTATTTTAACATTATTTCCGTTTTGTTTCGTTTCTTCCGGTTTTGTGAACCAGCCTTAACTCTAGGCAACAGAAATATTTTTGACTTCATAAACAATTCAACTCCTGATACCTTAGTCTTCAAACAAAGACTAAAATTATTTTAAAAAAAACTTTTCTGAGACCTATTGTCACCAAAGGGCTGTGAAAAGGGGGCTTTAACAATAACATAAGAAAAAAAATTTTTTTTTAAGGAAAATTTTAAAGGGAAATTTTTCCCTTGTATAAAAATGGTAACTGCATATTAGAAAAAATAAATTTAAATTGGGGCTTATGGTGACAGGATATACATAGTTAGAAAAATTTAAAAACCCCCCAAGGCAGGGCGGCTCTTTGAAAAAAATTTTATGTGTTTAAAATTTTGTGGTTCCAAAATCAAGAGAATTTGAAATCGTACGTTTAGTCTAATATGAAATGTCATGATTCCAATGTTTCACTATCAAAAAAAACTGTATATAAATTCAAAAACAAAAAAATAATAATAATAATAATAATAATAATAATAATAATAATAATAAACCCCTTTCTTTTTTTTTTTAATTTTTTCTTGGAAGCCATTTTTCCCCGGGTTCTTACTGTTCAAAATTACTTGAACAGAGCTCATTGTTTACTTTTTTAAAAATGAATACTTTACCACGGTCTTTTTTTCAAAACGCGTGTTTCAGTAATAAATTTTGATTCAAACAATTTGATACACTATAGTCTATACCAGTCTGTAATCCCACTTGCATAGATTATTATAAATACATAGTAAATATTATTTTTAAAATTATACACTGCCAACACATATTTAAAAAATCATACCACCGCCAAAAAAAGCCAGCACGTGTTTGAAACCCAAAACCATGTTATTATGCCGACACTGAATTATAGTAATTCACAAACAAACCCCTCGAGCAGCACTGTAAAATAAGTAAATGTTCCACAGTCAGATCACATCTACAGGCTTTTAAAATTTTCCCTCCTCGAGATATAGCACGTGAACGATAGGCACGATGGACCTGACATCTGTAGGATAGATACTCATCATGTTCACTTAACGCTTTGTGCTCTTGACGAGTCAAAATGGCCAGCTAAAGACAGTTTTCCCCGCGCATGCGTAAAATTCCTGTAACTAACCTCAAAAAAGAGCACGGCTTGTACGTGAACGGATGTTGCCAAGTTTACATAAGAAGTTTATGCAAGATGGGGGAATTTAAAAAATACTGTTTCCCCTGATTTTTAACACCCCCAAATACGTCAATACGGTATCAAATAAAAAAACTAGTGGGCATTAAGGGAAAACAAGGTGTTCACGTGCCTTGTGCTCTTTTGACGCACCGCCACTGCCTCAAGGATTAGGTCGCGGGGGCAACCTTTTACAAAGAAAAAAAAAGATGTATCCATGCCGTACATAAAATTAATTCAACAAAAATAGATGGCAAAAGAAGAATTGTAGACCTAAATTAGAGGGCGGGATAGTGTTGAAAAAATTTTAAGGTATTTGGGAGTAAAAGGGGGAAAAGGGGGAAGTAAAAGGGTAAAAACCCGGTAGAGGCGCATTGTCCCTGTAGGAGGGGTCGGTCTGCAACAGGCTGTAGCACAAATAATAATAATGAGGGGATATGTTTTTTTTTTTATACGATATGCTTTAAAAATTTTTTAAAAAAAATTGAAGGGACCCGGGTTATGGGAAAATGACTTTTCTAATCATAATAATTTCTTAATAAACAACTAAAAAAATTTATCATTATCATCAACATCCAAAAAAATAATGAAAAATCTCATTGATATGGCAAAACAAATCTAACACTAAGTAAGTCCAAGGAGGGCGAACAAATCAAAAAATTTTTATAAAATTTGTTATACAGTATCTATTAATCTCAGTATAAACGGGGACTTCTAATAATTATTATTATTTTTTGACCGTGTTGTACAGTCTCAGAAACAAAAAGGGCCCAGCTTTTGAAGCCCTTACAGAGCACGATTCAAACTACAATGATTTAACAACGGCTTTCAACGCAGATTATTTGAACCCAATTACAGAAAGATATTTAAAACTAATGCAAAGAGAACGAGATTAATCTGAAAATAAAAATAAAATTGATGTCTATGAGACATTATTAAAGCAAGGGATATATAAACCCACGATTATTTTGGACCACCGTAAGCATTCCGATAGCTCTGTGCTAGCATGTTTGCTGGCACACCACAAAGTTCAGGGTTCGATACTGTTGAAGAAAAAATTTTTTTTAAATTTAATTATGCAGGTTAATGTCGTTTAAAAACATTCTGTTTTATTTGTAGATTTATAAATATTCATTTTAAGAATAGATAACTTTTTTATCGCATCTTTTAAAAAATTTCAAATGCCTTTCGGGTTATGACAACAACCACGTTTGAATTTCCTAACTGTCAAAAGGTCCTGTGTACCATTGTTTTGGGAGCACAGAGCATGGCAATGCGCGGGAATGTAGTAGCCTATTTGGGAAAATTCAGGGGGATTTTTTTTTCTGGAACTGTACTTTTTTAAATATGGGCCTACGCGGGTTCGCACAATAGTAGGCAAAAGTCCGTTTTAAAGGTTAGTATCGGTACGTAAAAAAAGTTTCACATAGAATCAGCATTGATTTAAATTTCATTGTTTTTAATTCCAAATCTGCAAATTGTATTAGCTTTTTTGTTTCTCCAGGGGGAAAAGAAGGCCTGTTTACTTAATTCGCCAGAATAAAAAAATATTTTTATTATTTTGATAAAATCAAAAAAACGCGCGTTAAAAGGGAACCCTTCCCCCAATTTTCCCAAAGGAATTTTTTTGGGCCAACCAAAAATACGGCCGTTTTGGGCCAAAAAAAAAATTGGAAAATTGGTCCCTTTTTTTTTTAAAAAAAAAATTTTTTTTTGAAAAAAGAATTTTTGCTTTATTTTAAAATTTCGGAAAAAACAAAAAAGGTCTTTCGGAAAACTTTGCAAGGGAACTTTTTTTTTGAAATGTTTCTTTTGAAAATTTAAATTTCATTTTCTTTTAAAAAAGTCTTAAAAAATTTTATTATGGAAAATTTTAAAAACTTAATTTTAAAAACCTTTTAAAAAATAAATTAAAATGAAAATTTTTTTAAAAAAAAAGGGAAAAAGATTTTTTGGGACCCAAACCCGGAAAAAAAATTAAATCCCAGGTTCTTAAAAAAAATCATTTTTCGTTTTTTCAATTCCCCAACGAAAAAAATTTATGCCTTTGAAAAAAAAAGAAAAAAAAAGGGGCCCTTTTTTGGGCCCTTTCCCAAAACTTTAGTGGGGTCCAAAAACATTCTTTTTCCGGAAAAAACCCTGTAGGTTTAAAGTACGCCCATTTTTTTTCTGGGAATTTCTTTTATTCTTAAGAAAAGTTTCTTGTTGACCCCAAAAAATTTTTTGGGTTTTAAAATTTAAATTTTTTTCACTTTTAATTTTCGAGAACAAATAATTTTTTTTGGGTTTTAAAAGGGGGCAAAAATGCAAAAAAAAAAACTTATAAAAAAAGGGTATTTTTCCCTAAAAAACAAAAAATTTTTCCAAAAAAAACCTGTTAAAAAACTTTTCACAGCCCAGTTTTTTACATTTCCAAGTAAATGGGTAGTAATGAGATTTGGAAAAAGTTTTTGGCAGTTTTCCAGGGTCCAATTACCCACCCCTCCGACAAGGGCGGGGGGCCATAAGGGGGCACCTTCTTTTTTCTTTGAAAAAATTCTTTAAAAAAACCCTTCGTAACTTGTTTTAAACTGGGAACTTGTAATATTGGTTTTTTTCAAAAAATGTTAAAAATTTGATAAACTTTTTTTTTTTAAAGAATAAAAAAATAGAAAAAATTTTTAAAATTAAAATTAAAGATACAAAAATCCAAATTGGGTTATTAAAGTTGATTTTTAAAAATAGTAAAATTTAAAAATTTAAACACCCTTTTTTATTAACCCCAAATATTTTAAACCCAAAAATTAAAATACTTTTAAAACCAGTAAAAAAATTAAAATTAAGGGGGGTTTAAAAAAGCCCCTTTAAAAATTACTTTCCAGTCATTTTTAAAATTTGGGTTAAATTAGTAATAAATAACTACTGAAAGGACTTTTTCCTTTTAAATTTGTTGTAACAGGGAATATTTTTTTTTTCTTTTAAAATTTGGTTTTTTTAAATAAGGAAAATTTTAATTTTAATTGGAAAAAAAAAAAAAAAAAAAAAAAAAAAAAAAAAAAAAAAAAAAAAAAAAAAAAAAAAAAAAAAAAAAAAAAAAAAAAAAAAAAAAAAAAAAAAAAAAAAAAAAAAAAAAAAAAAAAAAAAAAAAAAAAAAACCCCCCCCCCCCCCCCCCCCCCCCCCCCCCCCCCCCCCCCCCCCCCCCCCCCCCCCCCCCCCCCCCCCCCCCCCCGTTCTGAAAAACAATATTGTAAAAAGCGTTTTAGTAGGTACGGTTTAGACTGTTGGAATGCTATCTCGGGGAAAAATACAAAAAGAAAATTGTAATTGGGGGCGATTGTTTTTAATGTAGGTTAAAACTAGAGAAAGTTCATAAATCTCTGATGGGTTTATACATACATTAAATTTTTTTTTATTTCCATTGATCGTAATATATGGATAAAAATAAAATTGGGATTTATAAAAAAGTCAAAATCAATTAAAAAGCAAATTTAAATTTTAATATACGTTTTTAAACATATAGTTTGTAAGAATAATAGTTGTAAAAAAAATGACTGCACTGGTGAACAGCGAATATATTCTGGGCCACTTGATCATGGGATGTTACACGATGCTTAAGGGTTTAAATCGGGATTAAAGCGGGGGGCGTCATACACATCTCATAGATAGAGGGCTGATTAAAAATACAGAATTTGGCCAAAACTTACTATTTTTTTTTCCTACTTGGGAAAATGATATCACTATAGGATTCTAAATTTTAAACTTTTTTACTGTTAATACGTGCATAATTTTTTGGATTGAAACTGGTTATGTAACATCAAAGGATTTAAATAGTGTAGTCATCTTTTAAAAACCAATTTATAAACTTACAAATGTTTTTTCACATTTAAAAAAAAAATGACTTAAAACCACAACCCCATATAATTTTTATTGGTTTTAAAATGTTTTAATTTAGTTTATAATATGCACATATTATGTTTCTTTTATTTCACCCATGTCAATTTGTCAATCTCCCTTCGATAAGGAAAATGATTTAATGAAAAAAACAGAAAATTGTTTCATTAATTTATAAGTTGTAGACAAACCATAAAATAATGACTACTATATTTTACTAGGGGGATGTTGATGACTCAAAAAAACTACTTTTAAAAAGATCATTAAAAAGCTCTTTTAAAATTTAAAGGAAAAAATTTCATAATTAAAAGAAAATGACATTTAAATATTATTCACCGTACTCGCACCACAATTTTTAAAAATTAGTCACCTTGTTTCAATGACGCCCTGCAAAACTCTGAGGAGGGGAAATTCCAATTTGGCTAAGATAAAGGAAAAGAACATGCAACAAAGTGAAGGTTTTAAGGAAAAAATATAGATTTTAATAAGGGTTTACAAAAGTGTTTCAATCGGGGGCCATGTCATGCCTTTATTCCCGTCTCCCCCCCTCCCCCTTTCCCCTCTTTCACTTTTGGTTTTCAGATCTTTCCAAAAGGGGAGTGTGAATGAAAAACAAAAATTTTGGGCGCAGCGTGCATTCTTCAACTTTTTGTTAAAAAAACCGTCTACTACAGTAGACATCCTTCCGAACCACGTCCTGTCCAGGACACGGTGAAAGTTTTTTCTTTAAAAACAAATTTAAAGACACCCCGTACCGACAAAAGGACAGAAAAAACAAAACCCCCACTTTAAAAAAAGCTTTGTCAATTTTTATTTTTCCCCCGGGGGGAAGTGAAGCCTTTAGTAAAATGAGGATGGACTTTAGAATCTGTTTCCCAAAATATAAAACTCAAACTTCACTTTTTATTCACTTATTCAGTAGGTAATTACTACTTCCATTTAAAGAAAATGATTTAAAGACCCCATCGGTAAAGAAGAAAGTAAAATGCATTCCAAAAGATCTAAAAATTTTAAAGTATTAAAAAAGACCAAAAAAAGCCAAAAATATAAAAATGACCTAGGGCTATTAAAATTTAAAAACGTCAAAAAAGCAATATAAGAATTTTTTTCGTTGATATTTAAATAGAAAGGGTTTATAATTTAAAAGGCACCCCCCCAATGTGAAAAAAAAAGAAGATAACTTTTTATCAACATCCGCCTCCTAATTATTACTTATGGTAAGTGGGAAAATCTAATTTTTATTTTCCCCAGAAAAAAAAAGGGCAAGACGTAAGTTATCCTTGTATTTATGTATTTTCAGATTATATCCAAAAAAACTGAAACTAAAATGTTATATTGCTACCAAAAATATTAAGGATCTTTAATTTACTACCTACATTATGCAAAAATAATATTTATCGAGTTGAAAAACCTTTTGGATCAAAAAATTTTGTAAAAATTTACAGGGTTCGCCAAAATGAAGTTTCAACCTTTTAAAGGGCAATGGGACGCGGAAAAGGGTTTAAAAAACCACTGGGCTACCCGGGTTTTATGTTTATTCCCGCTAAACCTTTAAAAAAATTTGCGGGAACAATTGGGGCACTTCCAAATTAAGTAAGAGATTAAATAAATACAGCCGTTCCCCCGATGAGAACTGTGACAATTAATAATTTTTTGAAAATTTAAAAAAGCCGTAGGTTTGTTAAATTTATAAAAAGAACAAAACCTTTACCGCTTGTCCTGAAACCAAAGGGGGGAAAAATAGGAAAAAGAATGTAAGGGGGTTCCCAATTTTTCAACATAACTGGGAAATTTAAAATCAAGAGGGGCCCATATTTTTTTAAAGAGTTACCCCAAAAAAGCAAAATTTTTTTAATTTTTTGGAATCCCTTTCCCTTATCGGTTTATAAAATGGCCCAATTTCCCAAATTTTAATTATTCAGAAATGTTTTTTCTCGCTAATTTTTTACAAAAAAAATGTTCAAATTTTCTTCGCAGCGTATTCTGGGTAGATTTTTAAAAAGGGAGGGGATTGCCATTATATAAATTTAATGTGATGGTATTCTGTCAAATGCAGTGTACGACCTAATGCTAAACAGTATACATAAACTTGTTTACAGAGTTCAACATTGTCACATCATCATCTACATATTTGAGAAGAATTAAAAGTATTTAGTCTTAATGAAATAAAATAAAATAGCAAGGTGCATTACATCGAATCAGGGACGATGCAAGAAGGGAGATTACCGGGTTTGAACCTCCTCCCTCGAACTTTAAAAAATGACATACTTAGATTTGAGTATTTTTTATCCATAATAGTTTTCCCTTCTCTAATTTTCACTGTCAAGTAACAAAATCTACATCGACAAGGTATATTCAATTCAATTCAATTTATTTGGCCATTAGACATACAGTTTTAGGCTTCGTCAGAATGCATTGAAAAACATATAAATACATTTTAAAAAAACACTAATAATAGAAACAGTAAAATTTAAGTAATACAATGAAAACATGAAATAATCTGAAACTTTAAATTGAAGAAAACTAAATTGCAATTAAACTTATTTATTAAAATACAATTTCATACAAATTTGTGTTGAAAAACTCAGCAAACAGAAAAAAATTGTGTAACTAATCTAAAATAACTTTATTTATTAAAAACAATTTCGTGTGAATTTATGTTAAGAAACTCATCTACAGAGTAGAAAGGATTAATTAAAAGCCAATTATAAAATCTAGCTTTGAAACTATTGGTTGGTAACTTATAATATTGACTGGGAAGCTTATTATATAATTTCATCCCCATGACAGAAAAATTTGTACTAGTTTTATGTAAACTACAGTATGGAATATTAATTTGTTCACCATTTCTAATTTCATGATCATGTATATTGGCTATTAATGAGTAATTGTCTATATTTTGTCGAGTGTAAAGGACTAGGTCGTGTATATATATATATATATATATATATATATATATATATATATAAATTTATGACAGTTAATAACTGTGATTGTTTGAAAAGAGGTCGACAATGTTCAAGATAGTTTGGTTGACATAGAATTCTAATGGCTTTCTTTTGCAAAATCAAGACGCTCCCAATTTTGCTACCATTTCCCAAGAAAATTAAGGCGTACCTACTACTCCTCCTTCAATATAATTACAACAAAGCTATCTTCATTATAGAGAGACTATACCGCTTACTATGAGCTTGTAATAAATGAAGCCGACACAATATTAAATTTAACTTGTTTGTTAAAAATTGAATATGCCTAGCCGTGAAAAAATTACGTTTCAAAGATTTTGTAAGGATATTCATGAGTATGCTTTATTAGAACATGGTGTAACATTAATATAAATATACCGTAACATAATAATAATAATAATAATAATAATAATAATAATAATAGTACATAAAATTTAAAATACCGATCATGTAAATTGTAAACAGTTTTAATAATGCCCCTTAACAAAATTCTGCGTACGCCACTCCATCGAATTAAATATTCATGGTTATCCCAACAATTTAGTAACTGTAAATAAATTGGTCGTAAGCAGAACGTGGAACATCTAAAGAAACGATAGCTTAAAATGTAGGCTCCACATTACTACACACAATAGATGGCTAACGCATGAAGAATGGCATTAGTGATCTTAGGTTTTTTAGTTTGGTTATTTAATGACGCTGTATCAACTACTAGGTAAGGAATAAACTGCATTATTCCAGCAGTCATGCAATTATTTAAAAATAATAAATAATTTATCAGCTTTAAATGGTGAATTTTCTGTTGCGTCTGTCATCCTTAAGTGAAAAAAATAATTTTCGACGAAAAGAAACAGTATGCCTTTGGGGAAACTATAAAAAAAATATTAAAACTCAATGCTGAAACTACGATTCCCTCAAACATTTCCAATTTACATTACAATATATCACTGTGTCTTGCATGTTGAAATTTCACACAGCTCAGAACCATCAGTTCAAAATTCTAACGAGATTCAATCTAAAGCAGGGCTGGGCATCGGGAGCTGAATCAGACTCTAAACGGGGACGCTTAATATTCATCCGTCACTGAATCAACGCTGCGCGGTGTTCGGCGGGGAAGAAAGGGGATGAAGAGAAATCATATGGCTCCCCGTGAGAGAGTAGAATCCGCCCTTGCTGCCCAGCCCTGATCTAAAGTTTACGTATTTTTTACTTGCTTTATTTAACGACGCTGTATCAACTACGAGGTTATTGGTGATGGAATTTGTGATAGTGAATGATATTTAGCGAGATGTGGCCAAGGACTCACCATAGATTACCTGACTTTTGCCTTACGGATGGGGAAAATCTCGGAAAAGACCAACCAGGTAATCGCCTCAAGCGAGAATCGAAGCTGCGCTCGAGTGCAACTCCTAATAGGCAGGCAAGCGTCTTAGCCAACTGAGTTACGACGATGGCTTATGGATGTTACTATTTGCCAACATATACTTTAATGTGCAACTGAAACTGATTCAATACGGTAACAGTAAACACAAATCACAACAAAATAATTGTTGAAAGAAAACAGTTTCACGTCACATTAGCCTGTATACGAGTTATAAAATTTTTATAGATAACTAATATGAAGGTTTAGTTAGACTCAATGAAGTTAGAAGTGGACTTAGGCCTATTATGGACAGATAAGTTAAACGTTATCCTTTCTCCACAAAATATTCACGTTCTGAATAATTAGGAGAGCCATCATGTTCTGAACACATCTACAGACTGAATTGCTGGTTATATTGAAGAGAAATTGTGACAGCAGCATGCTATTTAATTTCGATTCTTAGCACTTCATCAAAATATCTGAGAAATCATAAAAAATCTCATGCTGTGCAGTAATGTTAAAATTTTTATAAACAAGATGTAGGTCTACTCTTCTCTTCATTTTTTATATTAGGAATGAAGGTGTATGAAAATGTACCTACTTAAATAAATATAATAAATAACTAAACAAACAGGCCTAAATGAATGATTTAACTGAACGTGAATATACAGTAGGCCTGTCTACAGATAGGCTATGTTAAATATTTTCTATTTTCAAAATGAACACAAATGCTCCTGCATTAAAGTGACAGTCGTCCCCTATTTTCGGAGACTCCTCATTTTCAATTATTGTTTTTTTAGTAGGTTTTACGACGCTTTATCAACATCTCAGGTTATTTGGCGTCTGATTGAGATGAAGGTGTTAATGCCGGTGAAATGAGTCCGGGGTCCAGCACCGAAAGTTACCCAGCATTTGCTCATATTGGGTTGAGGGAAAACCCCGGGAAAAACCTCAACCAGGTAACTTGCCCTGTCCGGGAATCGAACCCGGGCCACCTGGTTTCGCGGCCAGACGCGCTGTTACTCCACAGGTGTGGACTTCAATTATTGTTCCTGGAGAATAATCGTCCCCGTTTTTTACATGAAAAACAATTTTTTTAACCGCAGTTTATTTCTGTTGCATTAACATTTTACTTGTAAATGGTAAGTATAATGGCGAAACCGTTGAGCTTTATCTAGATTTCTGTTGACCAAAAAGATCTGGTCACCCTGACCTACATACAAATCCTATGCTGGAGCAAACGCTTCCAATGAGATCTTTTCCTCCAAGTTTCAGCTCCTACAAACTTACGTAATATCCGAACAGACGTACGGTATGATGTAACGCTGAGACGAAAGAATCATAAAATAAATTCATAATATATTTTATACATTGAAATACATTAACATTTGAAAAATAAACTGTACTGTACTTCACTTATAAGTAACATAAACGATAATAAAATAGCCCTGTATGACAATTAATTAGCTACAAACGATAAGAGCAAGGTTTTTACTGTTTACAGCATATCAGCTTTAATAAGGAAGATTACAGTAGACATATATATGGATCGCTGGAATAAGTGCACAGTACATACAGGACCAATATGTAAAATAAGGTAATTTTTCGGAACAACTGCACTAATGAAGCCACATCTCCCCCCTCCCATTCCAAATTACAACATAACATGCGACAGGTTCAGGACGAATTACTAGGGATGGTCCATTACCCTAGTATTGCGTCCTGGACCTATCGCATGTTACACTGGTAACAAATGGGAGTGGGGAGGAGTTATACTTCCTTTGTAGGTATGGAGAATTACTAAAATATCAATAATATTATTATGGTTTTTGTGAATTTACTAAAACGCAATAATTACTATTAAGAAAAAATGCACTGTAATTTGAAGAGCAAAAGTAAACAGAGAATGAACATCTAGGCTACATTCTCTCTATACATATAGAAATAGGCTTATTTGAGACTTAGGCCTATGTTACTCTAATTTTATTTTGACTTCATGTAAAGCCTACCGACGCAAACGCATTTCTCAGCTGTAAAATGTCAATACCTAATTTTCCTCAAGAAATCTGTAAAGTTAACCCAATAAATTAAAATACTGTAAGTAAAGGCGGTAAAGATTAATAAAAAAATGTACTCGGTCGATTGATTAAATCTTATGATGTGCAAGAGTAATTCGTTATGTTCTAGTAACATATACATGTATTGCTTTAGTAATACGAAAATCGCCATGAGACAATATCACGAACTCACATTCCCTCAGAAGTGCATTACGATGGCAACCTGCAAATAAATTGGTTCCATACTCGTTTACTATTAATTGGTAACAAAAATGTGCGTATAATTTGCAGTCTTGCTGAAAGCGCCAAAGAACTGACAGTTCCGTTATTAAAATCTCATCTATTCCACTTCCCTCCACTTCCCTCCACTTCAAATTAGCTTCCTAAATACAAACAAGATTTATTACCTGACTGAATACATTGCACAGCTTCTTTCGCAGACACCCACTTCGGATCTCGGTTTAGAGGTTGAGCTGGTTCTGGGCTGTACGTGTAGTAAGTTCTGGGTGTATTTCCCCTCGAAACAGTCACTGCAGCAGGCCCCCAGTACAGAGAAGCCCCAAGTCGTGATGACACTCTCACAACGGATGCCATTGCGATTCTATTGCTTCACGATCACGTATTATACGAACACGACACTCAACCTCCAAACGTCTAATTCCGTTCAATCGCAGCAGGAGAACTTCCCTTCCTGCAGTAATAGGATGATAAGAGCGGTGGGCTTGGAGCAAAAAGGATAGATATCAAAAGGAACAAGCAAACGATTAACGCGCCATAGGCGAGAAAACTTGCAAAGCACAAACCGACCACATATGCTCAGTCGATTGGGAATTGTACATCAAAACATTTTATAACGGTCATTACCGATACCGTATCAAGTATGATAGTAAGGGTTATGGAAAGCTAGGTTTTTAATTGTTTTATGAACTTTTACAGCCGCGTAAATAATGTTTAATTGATTATATTTATTTGGATATTTAAAAATATGTATAGTACGTAACAAAAATACGTACTTACAAATGACTTTTGGAGAACCCGTAGGTTCATTGGCACCCTCACATAAGACCGCCATTGGTCCCTATCCTGAGCAATAGTCCCCACCATCACATCCCACCTCCCTCAAATCCATTTTAATATTATCCTCCCTTCTACGTCTTGGCTTTGGATTTTGATGACCTAAAAATCTACATAAAATGATCAATAAAATGGCCTTAAAGTAATGGAAAAATTACATGAAATTAAAAGAAAATGACATTTAAATATTATTCAAAGTACTCGCACATCAACTTCTTAAAAATTAGTCACCTTGTTTCAATGACTGCCCTGCAAATCTCTGAGAGAGGAGGCAACTTCTGGAACTTGACTAATATGAAGGAAAAGGACATGCAACAAAATGAAAGTTTTAAGGAAAAACTATAGATTTTAATGAGAGTTTGCAATATGTTTCAATCAGGGGTGGTCCATGTCAGTGACTTTATTCTCCCTGTCCTCCTCCTCGGGCTATTCACTTTTGTTACCAGACTTCCCAGATGAGGGAATGTGAATAACAAAACAAATTGTGAGCACAGCATGCATTCTGTATGTTAAAAATACTGTCTTCTGTGTGCTACAATACATCCCTTCCCAACCATATTGGGGACACAATGTCCTATTGTTCAGGAGGTGAAAGTTTTCCCCCTTCCAAACATAAATTCTAAAGACACTCTCGTACCGACATAAAAACAGTAGCGGTCAAGTCTTCATTTAAACTGAGCTGATGTCAAGCATTTTATATGACTTCTGTTGTGAGATGAAGCCTTCAGTGGAATGACGGATGGACTTTAGAGTTTGTTCCAAACTATAAAACTCAAACTTCACTGTTATGCACTTATTCAGTAGGTAATTACTAATGATCTATTTGCTTAGAAAAAGATTTAACAGGCCTTTCTGTAAAGAAGAGAGTAAAATGCATTCCAAATGATCTAAAAGTTCTTCAAAGTATTAAAAATGACCAAAAATGCCGAAAGAAATATGTTGTTGTTTTCTAATGCCAGGCGTTTGACAATAAAGTCATTTGACCTCTTGCACTCCAATATTTTTCAAAGATATTATCATGACCAGCCACTGAAGCACAGATTTTGAGGTGTTCCGAATCCATTTCTTGGTTTGAGTTGCACAATGGGCAGTTAGGGGACTGATATATTCCAATATAAAAATAACCTATTAGTTCAAAAAAGTAAAAATATGCAATATAAGAAATTAATTTTTACTCTGATATTACCATAGAAAGAATTTTTATATTAACAGCATCATCCTAATGTGAAAAATAAGAAAATGACTTTTCTTCAACATCCGCCCCCTAGTTATTAACGATCCCCCAAACTTTGTGTAGGTTCCATTTAATTGTTTCTCTTCCTATTTCCTATTATTTAATTACGATTAAACCTCCGCCCCCAAAGTATACAAATTTTGGTTCTTTTGCACATTTTTTTTTTTACAGAAATATTATATTTATGTTTCCACATTCTGCATTTTACCGTGAGGCCTCCTTCTTGCCTTTTATTTTGTTCCCTGAATAGTAATATTTCTGTGACGTGGGATGAATACTTAGCTAAATTAGTAGTTTAAATCAAATTCACGCATTTTTTTATTTTAGTACCATGGAATGAAATACAGTACATTATTGTTTCAGAATATCAAAAAAAAAAAACAGAGGATACAGAAGAACAAATAACGTACAAAATAAAAGTAAGAATATTAAAGTTCACTAATCTTAAAATAAACAAAACAACAACACATACCACAACACAGTCATACATTAAGATGCTGATGCTATTCCATAATCACATTTCCATGTGAAAATAAAACACAAAAATTTCTTCATTAAAAAAAAAAAAAAAAAAAAAAAAAAGAGAGAGAGAGATATATATACAGTAACATAAAATAGTAATGTAAAACATGAAAAGCTTTTCTGACAAATTATACATTGAACTAAGTTCATTTATACATACTTTAAGAACTATATATATAGGGGGCGGATGTTGATGACCTAAAAATCTACTTAAAATGATCATTAAAATGTCCTTAAACTAATGGAAAAATGACATAAAATTAAAAGAAAATGACATTTAAATATTATCCATCGTACTCGCACCACAACTTCTTAAAAATTAGTCACCTTGTTTCAATGACTGCCCTGCAAATCTCGGAGAGAGGAGGCAACTTCCTGGAATTTAGCTAAGATAAAGGAAAAGAACATGCAACGAAATGAAGGTGATTAAAGCGCTGCCAAATAGGAACAACATAAAACAACGAATAAAATACATCAAAGTTGATAAATAAAAACTTACTGTAATTCGTAAACAAGTCGTTATTTAAATATGTAAATCGTGAAAAAAGTTATTTAAGTATGTAAATCATGAAAAAAGTCGGTATTAATATTTAAAACTTTATAATTACTATTGAAGTACTTATGTGTATAATAACCAAAACCCCAACATACCTAGCGTGGTGAAATAGGGGTTTTCACATTGGAAAATTAATAATAATAAACCAGGGTTGCCAAACGTCCTGGATTTTAATGGTGTGTCCTGTGTCCCAGATTGAGTTGAGTCATAATACAATTTCTTGCTCATTTCTATAAAATTATGTTTAAAATTCCTTATTCATTTCTTCAAGACCTTGCCCAACCTTGTTCAACATTGCCAACACCATCTGGCACCTCCTATCAGGTTGTATTGAAATAAAAACGATAATACTATAGTATGTATTAGATATTATGTAGTATCTCTATTCTTTACTCTGTTTGGAAGTTGATTTATTATTGATAGGATTTAAACAGTGTCACGCATTTTTTCTGTATAGGTCAGGCTGTATTATTACATTATTTTTCCAGACTTTATCAAGGAAATTTCGTAATCTAGTAAAAATCTGAGAAACATAAAAGTTTAGGCCCTATATAATTAGTTGAAATACATAAAACAAATAAAATCAGTTGTATTATAAATTGAATTAATTCAAATGTGTAGTCACCTTAAGGTATGCAGTATCATCACCTGTCCTGGATCCCTAACGAGAGAATCTGGCAACCCTGATTTAAACATGTAAACCATGAAGAAAAAATTTGAATTTAAACACTGAAATCACTTTTTAAAAATAGGTAATAAAATACTCAATCACCTACAGGCTTCCCCGGTATTTATAAGGCCTGTTATACACTAGGGCCTGGTTTCTTCAACCTTTGTTAAAATGCACCTAACATAGCGTTAATTAACTGTAAGTTAAAAGTATGAATTGCTGTTAAAAATATTGCGTTTCTTCGACTTTACATTTCCCATTTTAACATTCTGTTTGTTAACTCTCTGTTAGGACCAGACATTCTAGAGTTTAACCATAACCTAAAACCAAGTATAGATTCACTTCTGTTTTCTGAACTCTGACAATTGCGACTCTCGCTTGTTTCGTTGTTTGATTCAGAGAGGATAGAAGTCTTTCTATTCTCTCAGGTTTGATTTCTGCTTCTTTCCTCGTCTGTATCACAGTAGCGTCACAGCTACTATATACAGTCGTGAAGCTCAATACGTAGCAAATATGCAAACATTAGGTAGTTGCTCACCACTAGGATCGCTAATATCGCCTCATTACAGGCAATGCAAAATAGTACCATCACAGTCTATTGTTTCTAGCACCCTCAAAACTCAAGCTTCGTGACTGTATATAGTAGACTGTGATAGCGTGGAGTGGCGTATTGGTATTGCTGTTATGAAATGGAAAACACTGGAACAAAAAGAAATCTTGGGACTAATTTCTCTTCGTCAGAAAGAAACCTTCTGCTGGAAATTATTTCGCAGTATAAACCAATTAATGAGAATAAACAAACAAACGGATCTACGTTGAAAGCGAAAAGTGAGGTTTGGCAGAAAATCGCCTATACTTCTGGCCTGTCAGATCACAGAAATCATCCTCTGTTTATGTATTCATGGATATCATTTTCTAAATAATCAAGATATATAAGTTCAGCATCTAATGCACCAGCCATATTGGATACTTCTATGCTAACATAGAGTAAAATGATTTAACTGCTTGAAATTGGGCAGTTAAATTAACATAGGTTTTAACAGCCTGTTAGTACTAACAGTAGTTGAAGAAATGGTTCAACTGTTAAGTTGACAGTTAAAATGGAATAACACACTGTTATAATTTAACAAAGGTTGAAGAAACCGGGCCTAGGTGAAGAAAACTGTGACGTGAATAAAAAAAAAAACATTAGGTCTATGTTCATTTCTGCTTGACTGCCGAATTATCAAACTAGTCTTCGCTGTATACTCTTGCTGAAAATGTGGTAAATATCTTTTACACATTTCTTATTATAGTAGTGTGTAACAGACCTAAGCATTGAACATGCGTAACACACAGATTTTCATTTTCCACAGCTGAGCAGCATGCTTTCCACATGATAAAACATGAAAGACAAACCCATTTATGTACTTATTTTGAATATTTCATTGTCGAAAATAAAATAATGGAATTTCGTGACCAATGAATGAACGAGACTGTGATATTCTTAAAAAAAAATGTCAAATTCGTAAAAAAAAAAAAAAAAAAAAAAGCAAAATTCGCGACAAATCGCATACAGAATGACTCTCATTCATACTTATAAAAATTTTAACTCTTTGACTCAATTAGCAGAAATTCGTGAAAATCAGGTTCCCTAGTGTGCTGAATCATGACATCGTACCCTTAGAATAATACTATCATAACTACTAAAAGTTAATTTTGAGTAAATGAAAGATAAACATTTCGAAGTCATATGAAAAATCAGGATTACCAAGTATCAGTATGAGTCTTATAGACTTTGCACTTGAACTTTGAGATACGACAGTTCTACTGTTTCATAGAAGATTAATAAAATATTACAAATCTGTCTGTAACTCAAAATTCAATTTTTGGGAGTTATGACAGTATATTCCAGAGGTGCGATATGTAAATTCCCAATCCGGCATTTGCGTTTGTCACTGAAGGAAACCATAAAAGCTCAGATTGGCTGGCCACAGGTTTGAACCCAGGGCCTTCGAAATGCCACCTTGTTCGGTACACCAGATGAAATAATAAAAGTCATTTTTATATAATTTAATCACGTGTCTTCTAAAATCTATGTTTAAAATAAACAAAAGAAAAATGGGAAAAATGTAGTGATGATGATGGAAATACATGTAGTGGTAGCAGCAGTATTTTATCTAAAGGTACGGTCACGTCGCTACTTTTTTGTACTGCAGCTGCAAAAGTTGTGTGTCGTGTTCACACTTAAGCCAAAAGTAGCACGCTGCACACTACTTTTCGTGCTGTGCAACCCGAGTGCTGCAAAAGTTGCAACTGGAGGTTGCGAGTCTGTTCACACACCAGGCTCTACTTTTGCAGCCGCAGTCATGGTGCAGGTTTCCATCTCCGTGTTGACTTCTCAATATACATTTTGTGGTTATGTTCGCATTATTAATAAACTCATGCGAAAGCTTACTTATCTATTATTTGCTTTTCTGTCCTCACTAGTATTAAGAAATTGGCATTATTTTTACAATAAAGCTTTTAAAAACGCCTATATACTTACATGATAACCAACAGCATATTCACGTAATCAATGTTGGCAACCCTCCTGTTTGAAACTACGCTACAGAAAATTAAAAAAGTGCATTATATCATCAGAAAATATGCTCAGACTGTGTTGTGCATTTAATAACTGTTACAAATAATTTATTTTCATCACATCTAACATTAAAATACATCCAAACAATAAAAATATCATTGGCACATATGGGTGGCAACACTGGTCGCAACCGCAGCAAAAGTTTCAACAAAACCGATATCAAAAATGCTGCGGCTGCAACCCTGAGAACCCTGTTCGCGCAGCATGAAAAAGTAGCGAGCAGCAGGTTTGGCAGCTGCTACTTTTTGGGTTGCACCGTTGTTCACACGTCGCAGTACGAGAGTTGCACAGTTATTTGTACTGCATCGCTGCAAAAGTAGCGACGTGTGACCGTACCTTAACTATGCTTTCAAAAATAGAAGTTATTCTGAGTCGAAATTCAGCAATGTGAGTGAGAAATGGCCAGCAGATTTTGCCTAGGGTCCTCTATCTGGGACAAGGTTATTTTACCTGCAATAAATTTACGACATGGAGTGTTCAGCTTTACTTCCCTCCCACAGCAAGCCATGCTAAGGATTTTATTGCCCTCGGTCAGATTTGAACTCACAAATCTTAGATCCAATGGCCAGTATAATCACCAAAGTTTTTTGTAAAAAATAAAAATTGCTCATCTGTTTATTTAATAAGTAAATATATAGTTTATAAAGTTTTAAGTGACACATCATCACAGGGCAGCATGACAGAGTGAATGATAATATGAATGGATGATATTATTTTAGATTTGATATATACAAAGCATTTTTATTAATTGTATCTGTAAATATATTAAAATGTAACATTTCAATTTAATATAGGTATGTAAAAATTATCAGTCTGAATATTATTTGGCAGAACAGTCATTGGCACCATTTCCAGAAGCTGCGAATGAGTTGAATTGCACTGTGTCTTTGCACTCGCTGCATCCTGGTACTGAGCTGTGTTTACAATTAACAGAGATGGGTGTGCCAGTATTGCTATCAGTTGATGTAACTGAACTGATATCAACGTCGCGTCTTAAAGTATTTGAACTATTACTTGTATTCACAGTTACAAAATTTTCACTATTTATATCTTCTTGCACAGGAAGATCATTGTTTTCAGGTACTTTATTTGTGTTCTTTCCAGCTGTGGTAATCTGCGTAGAACACAGAGGACATCTGTCTTGAATATAAAGCCACTTCTTGAGACATTGAGCATGAAAGAGGTGTTGGCACGGTGTTACACACGCTGTCTTCATTTCGAAGTAACATATGGCACAGACATCGTGTGAATGAGACTTGAGCTCATCTGCACTGGCACATGGTAATGAAAGAATCTTACGTGCTGCTTCACGTCTAAGGAGAAAACACCGCCATCCGGATTGTAAACGCTGGTACACATTAAAATAACAATGTACAGCCAATGCTGATCCATTCAGCCATGACCATGGACGTCCTTCTGAAGACAGTAACAGAGATTCATGGATTCCTTAAAAAAAAAAAAAAATATTTATTTATTCATTCATTCTAGTGGAGTTAAGGCCAGTAGGCCGTCTCTTCCACACCAATATATATACAATTATAAGTAAAACATACAGAAAGAACTAAAAAAAAAAAAAATTAATAATTTTTAATCTACAATACTAATGGCAAAATT
This sequence comes from Periplaneta americana, assembly GCA_025594305.2. Taxonomy (NCBI): domain Eukaryota; kingdom Metazoa; phylum Arthropoda; class Insecta; order Blattodea; family Blattidae; genus Periplaneta; species Periplaneta americana. The sequence goes on from JAJSOF020000001.1 coordinate 31,471,450, forward strand.
TAATTGACACAATCTACAAAAGAAATAATGGCATTTTAATCAGAACTGTCTGTCAGTTTACAAGCAAAACACATTAAGTAAAAATATTATTCCTGAGAAAAAGGCATATATAATGCATGTGTATGCACTGAAAATTAGAAAATGAAATACACTTAAAGAGAAACAATTTACTAAAAATAATATTTTGAGGATTCAGTTTTGTAAGAAGAAAAACGCCCTTTTCAGAAGTAAAGAGATGGGAAGTAAATTCCGAAAGGACAAAGTATATGATTATATCTCGTGACCAGAACATTGTACGAAATAGAAATATGTTGTTGTTGTTTTCTAATGCCAGGTGTTTGACAATAAAGTCATTTGACCTCTTGCACTCCAATATTTTCAAAGATATTATCATGACCAGCCACTGAAGCACAGATTTTGAGGTGTTCTGAATCCATTTCTTGATTTGAGTTGCACAATGGGCAGTTAGGGGACTGATATATTTCAATTCTATGCAGGTGTTTGGCCAAACAGTCATGGCCTGTTGCCAATCTAAATGCAGCTACAGACGATTTTCGTGGTAAATCGGGAATTAACTGTGGATTATGATGCAGAGAGTTCCATTTTTCCCTTGGGATTGTGTTATCAAATTTTGTTTGTTGAAGTCTAAGTATGTAGATTTAATAAATCTTTTCACAGAGTAATACATAGATTTAGTAACAGGTCTGTAAGTAGCAGTGCTGCCCTTCTTTGCTAAAGCATCCGCATTCTCATTTCCCAGGATTCCACAATGGGATGGTATCCATTGGAATACAATTCTTTTATTGAGTGATATTAATTGAGAGAGCATTTTAGTTATTTCTGCTGTTTGAGATGAAGGTGTGTGTTTAGAGATGATTGATAGAATAGCTGCTTTGGAGTCTGACAATATAACTGCATTCCTAAATTTATTGATGTGACATAGAAGATTCCTGAGACTTTCACTTATTGCAATGATTTCACCATCAAAACTTGTTGTTCCATATCCAAGAGATCTATAAAGTGAGAAGAGACAGCACGTAACACCTGCACCGGCACCTTGTTCTCTGGAGATCAAGGATCCGTCGGTGTATAAATGAAGCCAGTTTTGTGGAGGGTACCTAATATTAATTGTCTCTAAAGGCAATTGTTTCAGTATTTCAGTGTTTACTTCTGATTTCAGTATTTCTTCTGTTAAATTTAGATTATATTCTATATTTAATAGAGTTAAAGGGTTTGGTTTAATTTGTAAGTTTTCTTTTAAATTCGGGATATTGATTTTCTGTTTTAATTCTTGAACAATGGATATGAAACTTTTTGAGTTTTCAATCTACAGAGAGGACTGTATGAATGCCAATTGTTTCCTGGTAATCTGATAAGTTTTCATATTGAATCAGTGCTTTTTCTTCTATTGTCATTTTGATGCTGTTAATATTAGTGAGGAATCTCATAGAATCTATTGGAGTTGTTTTGATTCCACCAGTAATGAGTCTGAGAGCTTGGTTTTGAACATATTCTATGTCGTTTATGAAAGGTGAAGTAAGTAAAATTTCTACGCAGTATGTCAGCACTGGCTGTATAAACATTTTGTATGTAGTGTTCAAAGTATTCCTAGAGCATCCCCATTTCTTTCCTGCTAGTCTTTTTAGAAGGGAGAATCTTTTATGAGCTTTTTCAGAAATGTATTTCAAATGGTTGCTCCATGTTAACTTACTATCGAAAATAACTCCAAGATATTTGGATTCATAAGTCCTAGGAAGGTGTTGGCCATTGTATTGGATATTGAATTCTCTTTCTTTTTACCGAGTGAAAATATTTGGTAGTTACTTTTGCTTAAATTGAGTGTCATCAAATTTGATGTATTCCATTCATGTAGTTGATTTAGAGCTTTAAGAGCAGAATTTTGTCTCTATGTCTATAAGATCCAGAAGTCCACAAAACTATATCACCTGCAAATAGTGTTGTTTTCATGTTTGATTCCTCTAATAGGGAGGGTAAGTCATTTATATAAATATTGAATAAAGTTGTGCTGAGGACAGCGCCCTGAGGTAGATCTCGATATGTTTGTCTGTAACTAGACAGTGAGTTATTGAATTTAGTGGCAATGAATCTTTGACTAAGGAATTCTGATATCCATCTGAACATATTGCTGGAGATACCTAATTTCTGGAGTTTTAGTAATAATTTATTTCTCCAAACAGAGTCATATGCTAACTGAAAGTCAATAAATATTGCCAAGGATCTTCTTCCTTGTTAAAACTGTCTTTTATTTCTTGGCTCGAGGCGTATGACTTGTTCATTGGTAGAGTGTAGTTGTCGAAAACCGGCTTGTCTTGGTGATAAAAGATTTTGGGATTCTAAATACCAAGTTAACCTGTTGGAGATCATGGACTCCATGGTTTTTGCTATCATGCTTAATAGTGCTATTGGTCGATAACTATTAACATCATGAGCAGGTTTCCTTTTTGTAAATTGGTACAATGATTGTTTTTTCCAAGCTGCAGGAATTGAGGTGTTCCATGATAAATTGAAAATGGATAAAAGTACAGACTTGGCTTTTCCCCCAGATGTTTAAAAAATTCGGAATGAATGTTGTCGGGGCCAAGAGATTTCTTGGTTTTTAAATTTTGTATAGCTAGAGTTAATTCTTTGGAAGTAAAATTTTGATGAAATATTTCAGGTTTTGTACTAGTAATATTGTTTTTATTATTTTTATGTAATTCTCTTTTGATAAATTTGTCAGTTTTTTTGATATTGGGATGTAATCTGTGAGAGTCTGAGTAGTGTTTATTAAATGCGTTTGCTATATCCCTACTATCTGTTAGTGTTTTGTTATTATGAATAATAGGTTGGCTAGTATTTTCCTGTGTATTGGAAATATTCTTCAGAAATTTATATGTTTTAGCGCTATCGGTTCTGTAATTAATATTTTCAATAAATTTATTGAAACTGTTCTTTTTTGCTGTTATGATTGCTTTTTTAAGAATGGCAGTCTTCTTCCTCCAATCTTGAGTATCTTCTGGTGTTTTGCTATGTTCTGCTTTGGTTCTTGCTTTATCTCTATCTTGTTTCAATAAATTCAGGTTTTCTGTCCAGAATGGGGTATATTTTTTGGTTTTCCTCGTGGAATGTGCTTTTTGCAATTTTAAGAAGAGATTCACAGAAATATTTGTTCAATCTATCTGAGTTTGTATTTTCCATTAGTGGTGTGTTGACCATGAGGTGTTCGTCGAGTTCTGTTGTAAATAGTTTCCAATTAGCTTTCTTAAAGTTCCATGTTGTTTTGTTATTGGAGGGTTCTTTTCTTCGGTTTTGGTGGAGATGGATAGAAGCAATGATGACTCTATGGCCAGATCCAGGGTCTTCAATTATTTTTTTCTTGGTTTCGTGATGGATATCTGATGTTACTAGTAATAAGTCTGGATTTGTACCAGAACCAGAATAATGAATGAAAGTAGGGGGATCTTCTTTTTCTGTAGACAAGTTCTGCGGTTGTAGTATTTAGGAGGTCCATGATCATTTTTCCAGGTTGGTTTACATTATCGTAGCCCCAAAGTTGGGAGTGGGCTTTAAAGTCACCAATTATGATAGTTTTAGGTTGTATATCAAACAAAGTTAGATCAAGGGGATTATTAGGTGGGTTATAGGCACTGTAGATTTTGAAATGTTGTTGATTTTTCCATAATTCAATTTTTATTAGTTCTAATTTGTCTTGATTATCCATTTCTTTTATGATTTGAAAATTTGTAATTAATTTCTTTGATGTATCTGCGAGAATTCCACTACTGATCTGTCTACCTTTGGGTAACAGTTTTATATTAAAACCTTTAAAATTAAAATATTTTAATTGGTCAGCATTAAGGTTGCTTCTTGAATAAGGAAGATATCTATATTATTATCTGAGAGTATATTGGCTAGTTCAGTCTTCTTGGCTGATGTTATACCGCCAGCATTCCATTGTAAGATGTTTAGTTGATTCTGTACCATTAAAGTAGTCCCCCCGGAGATCCGATTGGGGGACTATTTTACCTCCGGATAATTTTACCTTAATGGTACTCATTTCATATTGAGTTAAATGGCAAGTTGTAGCCGATTTAAGTGAACACCATATTTTAACGTTTTGGTGGCTACTTCATTCACACACAACCCCAGAATGTCTGGAGGACCACACCTGCTGTTGGTCGACGGGTCCACTGGACCTAGCTGGGAGATCTTGTTGATCACCAGCTTTCCCTCCTTAGGCCACTGGAGGACGATTTTAGTGCCATAGCAGGTCAGCACTAGGAACAGAAAAGTAGAAAGAGGAGAAAGGAAAGGAAATGAACCCTAGGCCTCGAATGCTCTAATGCCGTCGGGGTTGAAGAAAGTAAGAGTTCAGTCAGAGTACTGGATAGGAAAGGGCAAAAGAGGGAATTAGGTACTGGATAGAGGAAAATTATACCAATTTCAGTCAATAACTCATCAAGCTGACCAGTGCTAATGGATGAGTAGCCCCTCCCTTTAGTTCAGCTTGTAAAATTATGCTTACTAACAGCTGCACCACGGGAAGATAGGGATGGGACATTGGGTATTTGTCCAAGTTGGTTCCTTAAAGCCTTCAATGGGAAGGATTAATGGCTCTCCCCCCTGTATCCGACAGATACCCTTTTGCAGCCAATAGAAATATAAAAACTGGAAATTTATCCTTTGAAGAGATGGAAAAATTCAAATATCTTGGAGCAACAGTAACAAATATAAATGACACTTGAGACAAAATTAAACGCATAATAAATATGGGAAATGCCTGTTATTATTTGGCTGAGAAGCTTTTTTGTCATTCAGTCTGCTCTCAAGAAAGCTGAAAGTTAGAATTTATAAAACAAAATTACATTACTGGTTCTTCTGTATGGCTGTGAAACTTGGACTCACACTTTGAGAGAGGAACAGAGGTTAAGAATGTTCGAGAATAAGGTGCTTAGGAAAATATTTGGAGCTAGGAGGAATGAAGTTACAGGAGGATGGAGAAAGTTGCACAATGCAGAACAGCATACACTGTATTCCTCATTTGATATAATTAGGAACATTAAATCCAGACGTATGAGATGGGCAGGTCACATAGCACGTATGGTGAATCCAGAAATGCATAGTGTTAGTTGGGAGACAGAAGGGGAAAAAAAGACCTTTGGGAAGGCCAAGACATAGATGGGAGGATAATATTAAAATGGATTTGAGGGAGGTGGGATATAATGGTAGAGACTGGATTAATCTTGCTCAGGATAGGGATCGAAGGTGGGCTTATGTGAGGGCGGCAATGAACGTCCGAGTTCTCTAAAAGCCGTAAGTAATATTCTTGACTTAATGTGTTTTACAAAATGAATATTTCTAAATTTGTTTATTTCCGTCAAATTACTTATCTTTTATTATAAACTATCAACCCATTTTTATGTCGTAATTTAATGGCTTGATGGTTTATAATAAAAGATAAGTAATTTGAAGGAAATAAATATAGTATACTGATTTTGTAATGTTTATCAGACCAAATCTGTCTTTGAAAAAAAAATTAATGTGTTATAATTATGTATTTGCAAATTCAAATTAAAGATAATAAAAGAGTTAATAATATACAACACAATTTAATTGTTATGAAAACTGGCAACTTATTAAAACTCGAATTCATGCAATAAAATGCCTTTTTCTAATTTAGTTTTAAATTGTAATAATGTCTAAATGCATATAGAGTGTTAGTTGAAAGGCGACAAGGAAAAAGACCTTGGGGAGGCCATCTACAGATGGGAAAATAATATAAAATGGATTTGAGGGAGGTAGAATATGATGGTAGAGACTGGATTGATCTTGCTCAGGATAGGGATCGATGGCAGGCTTATGTGAGGGCAGCAATGAACCTCTGGGTTCCTTAAAAGCCATTTGTAAGTAAGTAAATAATAATGTCTGGCAATCCCTGACGTCACTAGGTAAATAATTCCAGAAATGATTGTGAAGGATGATGACAAAGAAACAACTGATGCTGATTGTGAGTTGTAGCGAGGAACTGAAGCCATAATGCCAGATAATATGGAGTAGAGGTATGTCGAATGAAGTGACAGAGAATATATGATTCTTATTTTCCTCATATGAATTCACGAGAGTAATTTGAGAGACAGTGTTACATGGTCCAATTTTTTAGTATTACAGACAAATCGTATACATGCATTATTAACATGTTGCAATCTGTCAGCTACATAGGTACTTAGACTAGCTAACAAAGAATCGCAGTCATTGAAATGGGGCATCACAAGTGTTTGAATAAGGTTCTTTTATTTTAATGGCATAAAGGTACTGACCTGATCCAACGACAAACACTGCTACTACGAACTCCAGAACACGAATAATGGCACGAGTGAAATATACATTATCGTCTAAAGACTCCCAACTACAGTCCTTCTGCAGTGCATCATACATGAAGAGTCCATATATAATCAACGCACCTAATACCTGAAGAGAAAAAGTACAGTTAGCGGAATATAAATGTACAATGAATGCTTTATGTTTCATCTGTCAGAAACAAGATTCCAACAGAAGATCTTCACAACTATTCTCAGTAAATAAAGGAAATGAGTGTAATTACATAATGTATTTTTCTATGTAGAACGTATTCACGTCATATGATATTTTCATAATTCAGTGATAAATTCAGATGATGAAAAGGAAATTTGTTCTTCCTTCTTCATGACGAAAATTATTTTCTCTTCTAAAGAGGGAACATAAATTATAAAATCTGATATTTTATGTTTCATTAATTCCTCTAATCTGATCTTATATTGTACTTAAAATTCTCTAACAGTAGCCAAGACACTAATCCTACATGCTGGATATTCTTTATTTCCTTTATTTTTTATATAAAGCACTGATGTATGACAATTTCCAATCAGATAAAATTTGATCGCCCTCTATTACCTTGTTAAATAGTTTAGGTAATATTTTTATAGGCCTAATATTTAGTACTCCATATTTAACCCTCCAGTACTCACGTGGGGGACACCTACCAACCAGTGTGTTTGTTTTCATTGTTGTATTTTCTAGAAAGGGTTTACAACCGTGAGGGTTTAGGTACCTTCAAACCAAGCTCACATAATAATATTCTTAAGTTTCTGTCTTGAAGTTTCTCGTATAACTTGTGTAGCTAAGGTTTTATTCTTCTGGATGACAACTGTCAATGACGCGATTTTTACATTATGGTTTCTGCAAAGTTTCAGTAAGTATTCATTATCACTTTTGTGAGTTATATACTATATCCTTAGGGGTAATTTGTTCTATTGACCTTCGAAGGATTGTACATCTACGTTTATCAAATTCCTTCAGAGATTAGAAGACATTCTCAAGTATTACTGGGAATTCAAGAATCCGCTACGCCAACCCCAGAACAAAGGATTGGATCCAGGGGTCGTTGTTACCAATTTTGTGCGTCTCGAGACAGAACGACTAGAAATGGTGTGTGAAATGTTAAAAATGAACATGTGCCGACCATTTGAAGGATATCTGTGTAAATTACTTGTAAATAACTAGGTATCGTAAAGACATGTCTATAGAAAGCATTCAGGAATAAAGACTTTTGAAGGATAATCCAAGGACAAGCTATTCAGGTATTATTGTATAGAAAGATTTTCACAACAAAGCAAGCATTATAACGTGTTTCCAGGGTTAATTTTGTGGGTAAATGTAGAAAGTATTTGAAATTTACACATAAATAATTGAAGACCTCAGAACAATAAGTGAGTTATCGACCAAATGTGGCATTTTCGGATTTTCAAACTTTCTTACTATTCCTGCCTCATAGAATCAGAATCTGTGATTTGTTCTCTCATAAACCCATTTGTAGTATTAGAAGTTCATGTAATATGCTGTTCCAAAAATAAAATGAATAGAAACTTTGTTTTGCTGTCTTGAAAAGTTGCCTTTTGGTTCATAACCAACTAATTGTACTGAGATCTTCAATGACCTATCAATAGTTATAAATAAATTAATTCTGTTTCAAGACTGTTTTTATATTTATTTTAAAATATCCGTAATAACCATTGATATTGGAAAGAATGTTCAAATTCATTCCCTAAAGCAAGAATATAACTTGGGTGACAGCTGTCCCCCACACGACTGAATACATTACGAAAAAGTTGTTGTTGTTTTCTAATGCCAGGCGTTTGACAATAAAGTCATTTGACCTCTTGCACTCCAATATTTTTCAAAGATATTATCATGGTCAGCCACTAAAGCACAGATTTTGAAGTGTTCCGAATCCATTTCTTGGTTTGAGTTGCACAATGGGCAGTTAGGGGACTGATATATTCCAATTCTATGCAGGTGTTTGGCCAAACAATCATGGCCTGTTGCCAATCTAAATGCAGCTACAGACGATTTTCGTGGTAAATCAGGAATTAACTGTGGGTTATGATGCAGAGAGTTCCATTTTTTCCCTTGTGATTGTGTTATCAAATGTTGCTTGTTGAAGTCTAAGTATGTAGATTTAATAAATCTTTTCACAGAGTAATACGTAGATTTAGTAACAGGTCTGTAAGTAGCACTGCTGCCCTTCTTTGCTAATGCATCCGCATTCTCGTTTCCCAGGATTCCACAGTGGGATGGTATCCATTGGAATACAATTCTTTTATTGAGTGATATTAATTGAGAGAGCATTTTAGTTATTTCTGCTGTTTGAGATGAAGGTGTGTGTTTAGAGACTATTGATAGAATAGCTGCTTTGGAGTCTGACAATATAACTGCATTCTTAAATTTATTGAGTGCTGAAGGGTTAATTAATGGAGATCCATTTATAAGTTGAGAGTAGTCACTGACAATAACATCTGATACAAACACGAGCATCCTTTCCAAATGTCCAAGCAATTTCTCTCGATATTATTTATGTCAATGTTAACAAATGTTAAATTTAAGACATACCTGAACAGAAGTGAGAGTACATGTCGAGATAATCACAAGAGTCCATAAATCAATCTCGAATAGTTGGCAGAGAAAGAACGTCATGTACAGTGGGAACACCAGAAGAAAGAGAGACACTGTAAGAATCCTGACATGACGGAGGACAGAATGCGAGTGTGATGCACTTAGAGCCAGCATTATGGGTTCCACTATCTCGTGCATGGATTGCACTAGTGAACCCACAACAATGAATAAGATTATACACATGGCGCCCATTCGTTGAGGCATAGGCAAGTCCACCAATCCTGTTTGTAGAGCGAAAAGTGCCATTGCTATTCCCTCAGATATGCCAGCCCGTTCTAATTCTCTGTCTAAGAGATGTGCACTAGTACCTGGAATGAGAACCATAAAAAACTAGTGTCAATGATACTTTTCACAACAATTCACTTCCTTTTTCATATTGCAAATTATATTAGCTACAGATCGGCACAATATGAAGAAAATGTTTGGAAAATATGACATTTATTTTGACAAAATATGAAATCAGCATACCGTAATTTCCCATGACTATGATCCATGATACAACCAGCGAATAGGGATTATAAAGAATGGACACTGAGCGAATTTTCCTGTGTTTTGTTTCTCTGTGTGCAGCGTTTAGTTCCACTTTCAAGCGCTAGAGGTTAGTGTAATCGAGCATACGCTAAGATAATAATTGAGAATAGAATTGAGACACAGCATCCAAACATCGCCTATCTTATTGCATAATCCAGTAACACTTTGCTTCAAATATATTCAAGCTAACAGCTTTTCCTTATTTCTCAGTGACAAACTAGTTGTAATAATAATATTTTATATTTCAGATATAATAAATTATATTATAAAATAATATAATAAATTATATTATAAAATAATATAATGCATTATAAAATTAAGTATCGAATTCGTTTAATATTTGTATATAATATAATATAGGTATATGATTTTACTTGTAAGAGTTTTGTTTTCCATTTTCAGCGCTATCAAATCATTACATATTTTAATTGTTGTTGGGGTCAATGTCTCATCTCTCATTATAAAGGAACTCTAGAGTCTAGACATTACAGTTAATGACGGATTTATTATTTTATGGATCCAATTTATTTTATTTCAGTACATAATGTACGTAGATGTATTAATTATATGTGTTATATTTCCGCTGTGTCGACTGCTAGCTGGTGTGATGTCAGCGCCAACTCTAGGGAGAAAGCAGAATCTCACGCTTTAGTTGGCTTGAAGGTCATTGAAATCAGTCCGGCTACATCAAAGGTACCGAAGTGAAGTGTCCATTCTTTATAATCCCTATTCGCTGATACAACCATTCAAAGAACATTGTAGAAGTATCATAGACTGTTCATAGACAGCTGCAGTGACTTGACTTCAAACTTCAGTACAGCAAAAATGTGGATAAACGAGGTACTACGTTACAGTGTGCAAAATTTGAATGGTTGCATCGTGGATGATAACTATGGAAAATTACGGTAATGAAATATCTTATTTCCTAAAACATTTCGAGCATGTTTACACCATTATTTATAAAATAAGCCTTTCAAAATTCATAATTTTGCTTATAATAGGCTACAAAATAAGATAAAATAAAATAATATAAAATAAATCTGCATAATTAAACAATTTTAAGCATCATTAACTCCTTACCTGAGTGTAAGAAATAAGGAACTAAATTTTTTACACTCAAGAGAAAAAAACATTCTTGTAATGGCTGGACTCAACACTGGTTACAATAAAACACACAAGAAACTTGTTTCCTGGCAAAATATTATACTTTCCGTCAATTAATATTGTTCGTACAATGAAAAATCCACAAGTTGCAGAAAGAGGAAAAATTATGTAGGCAGCAAAATTGATGGTTAAAACCCATTTAAAACATTAATTTACACGTATATAAGTAGATTGGCAACACTGAAACGACTCACTGGATTCGAGAGAATAAACAAAGGTGGAATAGAAACCACTTGTCTTATCTTGTCTCAGCATCTCGAATTCATTGTTACTACGAGTGCAATGACTCTAAAGGGGAATTTTGAGATTTCACTTGCCATTGCAAGTCCTGAATATTGGTGGAATGGGTGGCTAGGTTTTTCAAATGTTTCTTGGAAAACATCTCTATTGTCTCCTACAATATCTGGAAAGCCCGGTTCAATGGTAGTTATAGAAATATTAATGGGGGCGGGAGAAGGGAGAAACAAACAAGAATATGAAAAAAAAAAAAAAAAATTAGGACATAAATATTTTACCAGACACTGTTGTTGTTTAGTCAACTGTCCGAAGACTGTTCTGAATCTCACAAGTGACACCAAGAAGACACCACTTATGAGGTAACAAGGCCAAGATGTAATAGGGTAGGGTGGCCAGTTCCTTTGCTCCTTCACTGTATATATTGCTGACTAACTACATATTACACTAACCAGACTTCAGACGTACACAAACAATTATTCTTCCTCTGACACATATCGTCAAGTGAGATGTACTGTCTGAGCCTACTATAGCATCATGATTCTTTGTATCTCGCCATATTGCATGACAGTGCCATCTTTGAATGCATTATTCCTATTGTCCTTCCCATTGGCTAGATGTATACGAGGCAGCATGGAGAGGGAGAACAGGTTTCATTGGAACTACCGGCAGACAGGCAGTTTACCCAGAAAACTCGCTTGGTAGGGGCAACGTCATCTGCAAGACTTACTCAGGGAACTTGCATCATATACGATATACTCTCTAGAAAGTTTATTCAGGAAACCAGGAGGGTACAGACAAGATCGTTTCTTTATATATTTGATAAAATTGGAGGCATACATAACTTTGGTATTATAGATTTTGTGAATTTCGTAACTGGATTTCATTTACGATAAGACTGTTAATGCATACTGGGAACTGTATAGATATACGATTTTTTTTTAAATTTTACTTGGTTATTTAATGACGCTGTATCAACTACGATATTATTTAGCATCGATGGGATTAATGATAGCAAGATGAGGCCGAGGATTCGCCATAGATTACCTGACATTTGCCTTATGGTTGGGGAAAACCTCGGAAAAAACCCAACCAGGTAATCAGCCCAAGTGGGACTCGAACATGCGCCTGAACGCAACTCCGGATCGGCAGGCAAGCGTCTTAGCCGACTGAGCTACGCCAGTGGCTTAAATATACGACGTATTAAGTTTGTGTAGCGAGTTTATTTAGCTTCCAGAGATATTAACTCGTGGAATATTCTGGAAGGTATATTGGTTCGAATTCCTGGTCGCCGTGGTTATGTTGTGGGACTATGTGAAACGGTGCGAATTTTAGGTCGCCTTGGTTATTTAGCGAGATTATATGAAGTGGATTTGCTGGTGATTGTATTTTGCGTCGCGTGTATAGGTTACGCGAATTCTTTGGTGAAAATTTACGTCGTATTGGGAATTTGTGATAATATTCGAGAACATTGCTAATGAGCATGAAATGTGGATATTGCAACGGAAGTATGTCTAGTTTCCAAAGGTTAGATCGGTTGCATGGGTTAGAGCATACGTCTGATATTTATTCCTCTCCCTCTCAAACAAAGATAAGCTTAAATAAATTAAAGAGGAACATTATTGTTACATACTACAAAAACAACAGCAACCACCACCAAAGGCAACAAAATCAGAGCAACCACTCCAAAAAAGTGAGGGTGAAAACAATGATAAATATAAGAAAAAAGGAGGTAAAAACGAAAGAAGTAGGGGATAATCTCAAACTCAATACTTGTGCTAAATACTACTTAAAAACAAGTGCAACAAGTCAACATAAAGAACAGTTTTTTAGAAGCTACATAAGAAGGCAGTTATTTTAAGTCATATCTAAATTCTTGTGCAGATAAAATGGATTGCATGAGTGTCCAGATTGACTCCCAGCTGGGAATATGTATATTACAGTGAAACCTCGATAAGACGCGCAAGCTTATTACGCTATCCCATGTAATAAGCTTTTTTTTTGTCCGGTCCCTGCACATTTCACATATAACGCCTTTATAAAATACCCCGTTTGTTGTGCTCAAGTCCTGCATAATATGCTGTTTTTGTGGAATATTTTCGATGTAATTTTCAGCAATGTACTGTAACAGCAATGAAACATTTTGGCCATTGAACTAACTGGTGCCATTAACCTGAAAAATACTGGTATTCAACCCTTCACATGCGCACTTAAACCTTCATACTGTACAATACCCTAGCTTCTTGTTACGCTCTCTTATTCGACTCTTTACCTGCACACTTAAAGTCTACATACAGTTACAATACCCCACCCTCTTGCTAACCCTCTCTCCCAAACAACATTCCTCACTCGACCGTAATAAAATGCTGGAAATTTTTTCTGGTCAGTCTGTCGTCCTTTAATGTACTGAAGTGTTTGTGAGTGTGATTACAATGAGTGTTAAATGAAACGCACTTTCTGTGTCGGAAAAATTGGAAATCTTACGAAAGTACGATGAAAACATTATTCTTAATCAGAAACAACTCTCTGATTCATTAGGAATCCCATCATTGACATTAAGGATGATAATAAAAAATCGCGACTCAATCACTGCACCTATGACGTCAGGAGGATGCCAAAGCAATAAAGACTTATAAAAGAAGAAGAGAGACAGGAAGACAGGTGGAAAGAAATGAAGGAAACAAAGAAAAAAAGGAAGAGGAATGATTGAAAAAGAAGGATGAAAAGTGACAGCAAGGAAGAGAAATAACTGAGAATTATAAAAGTGAGAAGAAAGGACGGAAGAACAGGTCCATTTATTTTACTTTGTACGTTAAAAGATTTCAGAATCATTTGCTTGTATATAACCTATGTAAAACCTAAGATGCATGAATTTAATATTTAAAATTAAATTATAACTGAAATACAGCCTTCTTAATTCTCTAAAAAATTCTGCCATATAGTCGTAGTTTTTCAAATAAGGCCTGGACCACAAGCATCAGGTTCTCCATTCTTTTACAAACGTGCTCTTTTAAAGTTTAATGCTACAGCGTGAGTTATAAAACACAAAGAAGCAGGTGAGCAAAAACTACTCAGAAAAATAAAAAGTGCTTCAAAACAAGAAGCAAACTAATGTGTACTACGAACATTGTTCTCGGAGTTGCTGGCACAAATGTTGATGCAAAATAAACGTTTTCCAAGAAAACTTCTCTGTAAAAAGGAGCTACAACATTAGATGTCGTAAATTAATGCAAAATGTAAAACAATGATTGTTGCAAGCACCAGCTTAAAAATAATTCGAATATGAACTTATCTTCTCACCTTGAAGCAGAATGACAAGAAATATCTCATAAAGCTGAAAATATTCAATTAATGAAATACAAATTATTTATATTTTGCACAATTAATGTGGCTTTTCAATTAGTTGTTTCTTGTGCACACTTCTTTGTAAGTAAAATTCTTCTGCAAATGAAACAAGTATAAATATTAATTCATCAGTTGATATAAGGTATGACTATGGAGAATTTTTGTTAATTCTGTTCTGAATATTTTCTCCTGAATCTTCAAAGCTTTACGATAATTACGCAATGCAATGAAGACTGTAATACATGAAGAGTGGACTCCTTTCTTGTAACAACTAAGACTAACAGGATAAATGGCGATCTGACTTGTGTTTTATATTAAAATGATGAATGTTAAACATCATCAGGGAAAGATGTACCCACAAGGTAAGGTCAATAGTTAAAATTTGGAAAAACATTTTACATGGTGTCCTTTTGTGCACACCTTTCATTATCCTTAGGGTTTTCTTTTGTAAAACAAAAATATGTTTAGTTCTCAGATGAGTTGCTCGAGAATATTAATCTGTATTTCATTATAGAATGAAAATATGCATATTTTGCTACTTCAAGCATGTTTATACTGCCAATTGAAAATAAGGATCTTAATACATAGCAGGCAGAGCTCAATTTAGGAGTAATATATTCTGTGTGTTTTTTTCCAATTGAAATGATTATTGAATTCCAAACCAAGATACTGCACTTATAGATTCTTTGATATAGATTCCACTAATTAATCTAATATTGTACGAAAACTGAGCACTATTATGTAAACTAAATTTGATTACACTGGTTTTATAAACATTAATTGCTGAGTTATTAAACCATACATTCATTAGATTTAACACTGTATTAGAAGTGTTTATAAAGTAATCATATTTTTTACTTGAGATAACCGCTCTTGTATCATCTACAAATAAAATTACCGGAGATAGATTATTTATGGTTGAGGCTAAATCATTAAAATCAACTAGAAACAATAATGGGCCTAAAACTGATCCCTGGGGAACTCCATGCTTAATATTCCTAAATCTTTAGTTGGTAACTCTGTAACTATTTGGTATCATTACTTCCATTTTAAATTTTCTATTTGATAAGTAGGATGTAATCCAACCTACGATTTTATCTTTATCATCATCATCATCATCATCATCATCATCATCATCATCATCATCATCATCATCATCATCATCCTTGCATGTATTGGGCCTAGTGGCCTGTTACGGTCTCTTGCCAATGCTTGAACGGTCTGCCCAAGGATCTCTTGCCCACAGGATGGTAATTTAAAATTTGGCGTGGAATTCTACAACGAGCCATTCTGATCACATGTGATCTCCAATTTTGTCTGTATTTCTGTAGGTATTCCATAATCGGTTCAATCTGCAGTTCTTTCATAATGTCAAAAATTTTAATGTGATCCATTCTCGTGTATCCCACTGTACTATGCATAAATCTCATTTCTGCCGCCATTAATCTTTGTGAATCAATATTACGAATCGTCCAAGCTTCACTACCAAAACAGAGTATAGGTCTGACCAATGTTTTATAAATTCTGGTGTGCGTGTGTTTTTGTACTAAGGTTGGTTTGAATATCTGATTAATTATCCCCATTGCTCTGTTGAATTTAATAATTTTCTCATTCAAATCCTTTTCTTCTTCATATGAAATTTGGTAACCGAGATAACTAAAATTTTTGACTTGTTCGATGATCTTATTATTGATGCAAATTTTGCTACGGACTGGTTCCTTTCTTAAAAAAGTCATCACTTTAGATTTGTCAGTTGAAATTTCCATATTGAAACTTTCTGCCATTTGATTAAAGTTGTAAACCAAACGTTGTAAATTATCTTCTGAAGTTACCATAAACACAATGTCATCAGCAAATAATAAGGTATCTATTTGGGACAAACGACTTATCGGTATACTTCCATGTGGTTTCAATCTCCATTCCTTAATAATGTGATTCACGTATACAATATCATATCATATAATATCTTTAACATCATAAAACGTTAATTTATTTATCAACATGTTTTGATCTACAATCAAATGCTTTAGCTAAATCACTAGCTGGGTGAGCACTATCTATTCAAGACCTAGACAACTCAATTTTTTAACAATATTTTATTTAAACTTTAATTTCGCAACCTTAGAGGTTGTTATAATATAAGCACATATTTTTGTATTTGCCTATCTGCTGTGGAGATCCAACAATATTCGTGGTTTGAGAGAGGGTTTCGACGTGAGCTCTTTGACAGTCTCTCAACTTTATATTCATATAATATGTACTGCATAATGAAAAGGTGTGTTGTTTATTGCCTACCTTTTGCTAAGATCTTTGTGAGTTTCAGTACTGTCCATGACATATAGGATACTGCAATGCAACATCCCAGCAGGCTTATAGGTGTTGTGCAAACATTGGATAAAGCGTACAGAATTATCAGATACCAATCTCCACGTTCAATAATTGGTGAAACTACCATTTGTCCAGGCGGTAAGTACTGAAATGAAAACATGTTACACATCTGTAGCATCAATTCAATAATAAATACCTATAAAACTAAAGGCTGGTTCACAATAAACCGGAAACAAGAATTGGAACGAAAACGAAAACGGTAAAATTGTTAAAATGTGTACATTTAAATGTGAGCATTCACAATTAACGAAAAGCTTGCCGGAGCCCAGGATCAGGAACGAAGAGTTGGCCAAGTTTCAACTTTGGCGTTCACGTTTCCGATCACAGCCCACTAGATTCATTCTATTGCCATCTAAAAGCTATTTTGTCCTCGTATATTTTGTAGCAAGAAGACCGTGACATAACCTATGTATTATTTTGTTCTGTGCTGTGCATCATGGAGCAAGTTTTATTTGATGAGATTCTAATATTGAGTGTTGAGGAAAATCCTAACGTTTACGATAAGTGGTGAGCCTCGTATAAGGATGACAAAATGAAGGAGAATACGTGGCTTTCAATAGCTGCATCTTTGAACACCAATCGTAAGTGAATCATATTTTATGACTGTATTGGTTGTATTACACATTACATATTCATGCTTCAATTCAATAACTACTGTTGTGTTCATTTTTGTTCTATTACAAATGTTTCTTCTCTAATTATTTTACGTTATGGTAGACTTAAAATAGGTTGTGATAATAAAGATGCATGGGCATATTTATAGTACTGTAGTTGGTTAACCTGTGTTTATGTTGGCTGCCTTGTACTCATGAGAGAACTCCATTGGTCAATTATACACAAATAACATCAGAATGCGTAATATCGACTTTACATATCGTTATTGACATACATATCGATATGCATAGTCGTCTATGTTCTTGGTTTATTGTGAATAAAAAATTTTCATATTCATATCCTCTGCTTCTCGTTCTCATTCTGGTTCTCGTTCCCGGTTTATTGTGAACCAGCCTTAACACTAGCAAAAAATATAAAGCACAGTGATGAATGACACACAATTTTGATTAAATGTCCCGTATTTATTATCACATTGCAATGCTTTCAAAAGCCAGCAACGTAAGCATTTTCAGCTTCTGAAGAAACTGTGTTACATCATATTAAAATCACTCCTGGAATGGAAGATGTACATTTTGAGCGAGAGAGAGAGCGCACGCACGCACGCACGCACACACACACACACACACACACACAAAAAGAAGAGAAAAATAGCCTATTTTACAAGGGCTGTTCAATAATAAATGATTACTTTTTTACTCGCACTGTTTTGAAATTTAAATTTAAGTTTTGTGCTATATTGTTAATATAGTAACCGTGAGAAAAAAATAGAGATACTAACACATCTATTACGTATTAATATCATTCAGTTTATTTGCAGTTCTAACCTGTGACAAACATTCAAGTTGAAACATGTTTACTGTAGATTCACAGATAGCACAATGGAGTTCACACATAAAGAACAATATTGTGCTCTGAAATTTTGCTTGTGTCTTAAAAAACTGTGCGCAGAGACATATGAAATGTTACATTAGGCTTGTGGGAATCTGTTCCATCCTTCTATTGTACTGATCGTAGGTGGTTAAAAAAATGAAGAAATAATCATCAAAGATACTAGTCCTGGGCTCCAATCATAGCTCTCATGGACGTGAACATTAAACTGCTGCTGGATGATATATGAATAACATTAAGAAAGGTGTCAGAGATCCTGTGCATTCTATTACAGTAGATATTCCCACACATTAGCAACAGAAAAACTGCACTTGACACAGGGGCGGCTCGTCCTGATGTGCTACAGCACAATGATATTTTTTGCTCAAATAAAGTGTTTGCAATGCCATAGTATTTGATCTGCCATTTGACAATTTCCCGTGGTTATGTTCATGACGCGTTATAGAGTGTTTAGTCTTCGCTCTTTGGTGCCTCAGGGGGTTCGTTGTGCTACTCAAAACTTACATGAGAATGTAGACAGTTAATGTGCATGTGCGAAGCTGAAATAACTGCTCTGATTGGCTATTTTTACGGGGAAGTGCTGTAGTAAGCTTCAGCACAACACAGCTTGAGATTGCAAAAGTAAAGCGTAAGGAAAGAATGCTTGTTTGTGGAGGAACTCGGAACTATGTACAATGTATTTGGTAATTCAAATGTTCGATTGCTGCTGTCATCTAACAGTTTTTTGAGGTACCTCCTGAATCAATCAGCAAGCGACGGAAAATTGAATCCCAGAAAATTGATGCCAAGGAGGTATGTAACCGTATAATTCAGGAAACTACTCATCGTTTCCAATCTTTAAGCTACCTAGACGCAACAAAATTGTTAAACAGTGAATTTTTGACAATTTTTGCATAATTTTCCTGAACGCGAACTTGAAGTTGCTGTCAACAGCTATACTGTACTGAACAAAAGAATGTTAAAGACACAACTTGGAGTTCTATACGGAAGATCCGACTTCCGAAATATAGATGGCTGTTCAATTGTTGCAAAACATAGTCTCCAACAATTCACGGGATCCATTCTGTGAAGTAACGAAGTTGTTAAATATTTTGGTTACAACACCAATGACCACTGCTGAGCCAGAAAGACGTTTTCTTGCTTGAAACGCATAAAAACGTTTTAAAGAACACTATGTCCCAGGATCGCCTCATTGCTCTTGCAATACTGTCAATAGAAAAGAGCATAATGTCAGGATGGAGGATTTAACGTTTAAACCAGGATAATTGACAACTTCTGCAGTAGGAAGGAACTCCATATTTCATCACTAGGCGAGTCTCAAATTAAGATAAATGCATATAAGTGTATACAGTAGGCCGATATAGAGATTGTAGCACACTCATTATTTTGACCACCAGCCGCTACTGACATGACAGTGTGTTTGTATGTGGTGAGGTCCAAGACTGCTTACTCCAAAATATCCGAAGGTTCATGTACAAGTTTGTGTAGTGCTCAAAAGGACAATAGAGGCAAAAGGTGAAGAGATTTCTTTTGAAGATGATTGTAACTGGAGATGAGCCTTGGCTGCTTCATTTTTACCCTTAGAGCAAGCTACAGTGTTGTGTGGAAACCTGCATCATCACTAACATCAAAGAAAACCGAAGTGATGGATGACATCTGCAGATCACCTCATTTTTTGACACAGTTTATTAGCATGTTGTACCAGCAGACATAACTGTGACAGGACATTACTACAAAAGTGTACTGAAGATCTTGAACGATCATATCAGGCAAATATGACCACAACAGAGTGGATGCTGCACCATGATAAAGCACAGTTCGACATAGCAAATGCAATCATGGAGTATGTCACCAAAATGAATGTGAAATGTATCCCTCATCCATCATACAGTCCGGATTTGGCATCATGTGATTTTTTTTTTCAAAGTTGAAAGAAAACCTTCGTGGGATGCCCTTTCAGTCTTCAGAACAAGACAGTGGTGAAGGCAATTCTGAAGGACTATCAAAAATGGTTACCAGTACGTCTTTGAAGAATGTCAGAAACACTGGGACAAATGCACTGCAACCAATTGGGACTACTTTGAGAAAGACCATCGATATTTGAAGAATAAATAATAAATAAAGGTATGATGTTACAAAAATCATTACTGAACAGCCCTCACAGATAAAAAAAAACATCAAATGAAGGTTTTATTGGACCTAAAAGTCTAGTTATTATTTACTCTGGGACTTGACTTACCTTATAATACCAAAAGCTGTGCAGCTGTAATGCTACATGGACACACCAAAACAGTATAAACTGTGGCATCAAAAAGGACGATTCCCAGACAGTTATAATGGCATTTACAGGACCCTGCTGAACCAATATAATAGCAGCTGACTTATAAGCTTTATGTACGTATGAAAGAAAACATGGTAATGACCTAATGATATAGTATAAAACAGAGATAAAAATCAGAATTCTAGAAAAATTATGAAGAAGTTCAAGATAATAGAGTGGAAAATGTGCAAGTTTTGCTGTGATGGGGACAGTATAAACTGCAAGAACTACTTTCTTTGCACTACTCTTCACTTCCAAGAGAAGTGTGACTGTGGTGGCCATAATAACTGGAAGTATGATTGATATTAATGAAAGTGTAACAGGTTTTGTTGCCATTATGCTCTCATCAAGTGAGGAGAAAGGAAAAAACTGAACATCTGACCCTTTCGGCTGATCTTTTGCAAGTGTATACCAATATGAAAGTATCTCGCAACATAGTATAAGTGCGGCACTGAGGTAGTGCATATAAAGAGTCACCAAATCTTCTAGAGGAAGCAGAAGTAGTAGTAAACCTTGCACCAGAACTGGAAACAAAAGAAAAAACACTGGTAAGACAAGAAGAGCAATATAAACAGCACCTATTTAACCCGATATACACAAGTGTAGCAAAAATATAGGGCAAAACTACTCATATGAAAAGAAGAAAAAGAGGTTATAATAACATGAGTCTGAAATACTTAATTTTTTAGTTATCAATACGTTTATTTGTCCCGTGCCGTGGCGTCGCGGTCTAAGGCATCCTGCCTAGGACTCGCGTTACAGAATGCGCGCTGGTTCGAGTCCTCATGGGGGAAGAAATTTTTTCATGAAATTTCGGCCAGTGTATGGGACCGGTGCCCACCCAGCATCGTGATGCACTTGGGGATCTACGATAGGTAGCGAAATCCAGTTGCAAATACCAGCTATAACGGCTGGGGGGATCATCGTGCTAACCACACAATATCTCCATTCTGGTTGGATGATCGTCCACCTCCGCTTCGGCATGTGGGCGTGAGGCCAGCAGCAGGATGGTCGGTCTAGGCTCTTCACGGGCTGTAGCGCCACGGATTATTTATTATTATAATATATTTATTTGCTGAAAGTATAATACACTCTGTTGAAATTTCCTTATATGAATTATTCAAAATATCCACCTCCTGCTTGAATGCAGGTCTCAGTTCGTAATTTCATTGAGTTCCAAACCAGCTCCAAAATTCCTGGCACAGTGCATATTGCCTGACAGGCCACCACAATTCACTCATGGGGAGTTCCTGCATCATCCACAGCAGTCGAATACATCACTGACTTTAAGTAGTTAACCTCAAAGAAAGAAATCCAATGGGATTAAATCAGGTGAGCGTGGAGGCCAATCAAATGGTCCATCTCTAGTTGTCCAGTGACCACAAAAACGTACATTAAGGTGCCCACAGCACAAAGACTCAAAAATGCAGAAGCAATGTCACATGTATGAAACACAAGCCTTGTTGGAGTACTGTCGCCCAAGCAAGCAGACAATGTGGTGTGCATAGTTCCATCCTGTAAGCCTGTTTGGATGTATGTGAATTTAACAAGTAGTAACCAACAATGTGAGCCCAGATATTAACGTAGGATCTCTGTTGGTGAGAATATTTAATTGTATTGATATGTGTCTGTACACACGTGCTGGTTATGAAAATTCTGGATTCTATCTAAAGTGAAGTGCACTAAGATCACACTTGAAAGTCTGGCAACTCAGGAATTAAGCATTTCTGGACCCATGTTATTATAATATGTTTTTATTCTTAGATGAGAGGAATTTTTTATAGACTCTGTATATTGACACAGTAATTTTAAAACAACAAATAATAGGTATACAAAGTTGGGTGAAAATATTAAATTTGAACGATAAAAGAGATTATTATACATAGCAGTAGACAGACTATGAATACAGAATGGGTATGAACAGCAATGCCCTAACATATTCCTATACATAAAATGAAACAGAAAAATAAATGTAAGAAAATAAAAGAGGTAATAACACAGTCTACTATATACAGTCACAAAGCTCAATACATAGTAAATGTGCATCCATAGATAGTTGCTAACCACTAGGATTGCTACTATCGCCTCATTACAGACAATGCAAAATAGTGCCTGGACAGTCTATTGTTCCTAGTACCCTCATAAACTCAAGCTTCGTGACTGTAGGCCTATATACTAGACTGTGGTAGTAATTTAAGTTGAACAATGGGCAACATTCACAGATTTTATTTTTCATCAAGCGAGGATTCTCTTAGTAGGAAATATTATAATTATAATCTCATTAATAATCCAGTGTGATTATTTCCTTGATGTCCAACTACAAATATGTCCTGTGCAGCAGGCAGACAGTCATATTCTAGACAATGTCACCCACACAAGCATGACTATTAGAGCATATTGAGTGTTTAGTCATGATTTTTAACCCAACATTACAGGTCACTTTCTATGTAGTTAGGCTTATAGGTATTTCTGTACTACTGATCTCCACATGTTTCGCACTCATTTACCTAGCAGAGAAACAGACCTCACATAACCTCAATACTATAATAAACTGGATGCTAGAGTATTTCTATTACACAACGAAAAATTTGTGTTCAAATGAGTAGAAAAGTACAATTAAAATAAATATCATGTTAATCTGTGTAGCTCTGTTGGTAGAGCAACTGGTTATGGACTGGAAGATTCTGGATTCAATTCCGGGTAGCAACGGAATCTTCTCGCTGTGAAAACTTCCAGAATGGCCCCGATATTCTTTCAGCCTCCTATCAAATAACAATCAAATCGAGTATCGGATCTTTCCCACGAGTAAAAAGATGGTCAGAGCGTGGTGTCGACTACACCATCTCATTCTAATGCCAAGGGAATATGAGCTCGGCTAAACTTACGCTGAGGTAGGCTACTCCGTTTATACACCTTGCATATAGGCTACGAATCTGTGATAGGTTAGGTTTGGTTAGTTTAGGCTTTTATTATGCTTTGCATATACGACCAACTACATCTCCACAAAAAATCCCTTATAAACTCAACGATTTTCACTTCCGAAATCACCGATACTACCTTAGTGCTAGTTTCACCTGGAGCTCTATCTCCATTCCCCCCCTCCCCAAAGCGCCTTCATGGTCTGTATGGGTTATTTTTACCGGTACTTCTATCATGTTAATTGAACCAATCGCGAGATCAAATAATTTCCTGACATTTCTACAAAAGTGAACATTGTTCAAAACTAACCTAACCTACGGTCTGATACTCTACTAGAGCCTAGATCGTACTTTAAAGTTGAAGATTTTTCTTTCGAAACCACTGAACATTACTCACAGAGATTTTTAAAAGTTTCTTAGAGATATAAAAGCATAGACATAACACTTACCCAGTGTTGATATAAGTGATATCAAATCTGAAGAATGTAGCACTTCTGTCAACGTCTCTTTAGTTGAGGATTGATACCAAAAATCTAGGAGAAATAGGGCCGGAACACGTAGAATCACAGCTATGGTTTTCTCTATTTGTTCATCACGAAGCTGCAGCGATCTCAGCATTGTCAAACTGTAATGATATTATATTTAAGTACCGGTAAGCCTGTAACCTAACCACAAATTATACACAACTAACCCTAAATTGTGATTAATAATTAGGTTCTAAAATAATTATTATAACATTGTTTCAATAACAACATTTTTATTTTTCATAGAATATGCTGTGTTTCTTAATTACTTAAACACTTTCTATATTAAAAACAGCACCGGTACCGTAGTTGTAGGCGGTAAGAGTAGGCCTAATGTGTGTAAACTAAATTGAAATATGAAATAAATTATGCACAACAAATTAACGAAACTCGTGAAATTAAATTACTCTACGCAAATCCCAATCAACATCACTTCATCTTTTCCCCTGCACTCAAAGTTATCACAATCACAACATACATACATCACATGATCACAATATCGGCATAGCGAGCTAATGAGAGTAAATAAAATGACTCACTCCTTTGTACGTAGTAACTTCATTTTTATTTTTTTGCTTATGAAGAGGAAATAAGTCTAATTTTGTTCACTATTAAAATCGATTCATTCCAGAAAAAGAGATGACAGAACATAGCCCAGCAGTTCTATTGCTTTGCCAGTCCCGCTGAGACGGCTGAAACTGCGAAGTTACAAAGAAAAATAATTGATGTAGTCATTCGCAATGCATGTACGTGCAATACCAAAACAAACACTGCGAAGAATGTGATTCTGTCATCGGGGAGTGCGAAACATGCTTACATTCTGTTATATTCATTAGGGAAAGGATTTATATGTAAATACATATTTACTTATAAAGCTAATATAATTTATATTTTGCATTATCTTTATGTTTCACAATGTGTAGGGTTGAAAAATCCTACTTTTATTTTCCATATTTTCCATATTTTAGAGTTTAGTACATATTTTCGTTAATTTCCATATATTTTCCATATTTCATATAAAACAGTCCATATTATATTAGGTTTAACAATAAAACAAAACAAAATTCCATTAACTTTTAAAAATACATTTCAACAATAGAGATTTAAACACATGTTCAGTAATCCCTTTAACATCAGAGTTATTTGAAAATTAGCAGTCCTATCAACAATGGGAAAGTAAGTTACAAAACTGTATTAATTTAATTTAAAATTTTTAACAGACTTCAGTTGTGCAGCTCAACAGTTAAATGCCAGTCAGAGTACACATAGGTTCAGTTTTGTAAATCATACTATAAAGACGGTAAATATGCCAAAAGTACGTCATTCAGTCAATTTAAAATCAAAACTAACAAGTTACATTTCAGAATTTAAAGAAGATGGTTTATCAACTGACAATAAAATATTATTTTGTAATTTGTGTCAGTGTGCAGTATCATCTACACAAAAGTTCCTGGTGCAACAACACATTACAACTAGTAAACATCAGGCCAACAAACAACTAAATTCCAAGCAGAGACAATTGTTTTTAACACAACCAACAACATCGAATGTAAGATCTGAGTTTAACATCGACCTGTGCCGTTCTCTCATCTCTGCTGATATTCCTCTCTACAAACTAAAGAATAAGGTCTTCAGGAATTCCTTGAAAAATATACTCAACATACAATCCCGGATGAGTCAACACTTAGGAAGACGTATGCTCCATCCATCTACGATGAGACAATACAGAAGATAAGAGATGAAATTAAAGATAGTTCAATTTGGGTTTCCATTGATGAGACTCCCGACAAAGAAGGTAGACTTGTTGGTAATGTAGTTATCGGTTTGTTAAGTGAACAATATTCTGAACGAATTCTTTTACATTGTGATGTTCTAGAAAAGTGCAATAACAAAACTATAGTTAAACTGTTCAACGAAGCTATGGGTATCCTGTGGCCAAAGGGTATTATGTACGATAATGTGTTATTCTTTATTAGCGATGCTGCCCCTTATATGGTCAAAGCTGGACAAGCATTATCTGTTGTATATCCTAAATTGACTCATTTTACTTGTGTGGCGCATGCATTTCATCGTGTGGCAGAAGTGGTCAGAGACAATTTCCTAAAGTAGATTTGTTGATTTCATCAGTGAAAAAAGTATTTCTCAAAGCTCCCAGTAGAGTTAACGTGTTGAAAGAAATGTACCCTGAAATTCCATTGCCACCAAAGCCAATTTTAACTAGATGGGGTACATGGCTAGAAGCAGTTGAATATTATGCCGAACATATAGACTCTATTAACAATGTTCTCCTTGCATTGGACTCTGAAGATGCAGTCTCAATTGATACTGCGAAAACAGTTACCTGTGACATAAGTGTGAAGAATGACTTAGCTCACATTCAGCATACATTTTCATGCATCATAAAAACGCTCAAAAGTCTCCAAAATAGGCACCTTTCACTATCTGAAAGTTTTGAAATTATAAATAGTACTGTGGAACAACTGAATCGTGGTAGAGGTAAAGTTGCAGATGCAGTAAGAGCTAAGGTGGACACTGTACTTTCAAAAAACCCTGGATATGAAGAACTACAAAAGGTTGTTGCTGTGATGAGTGGTGAATCAACAGTGAAGATTAACTTGGACTTATCCCCAGCAGACATTGTGAAATTGAATTATGTACCAGTTACTTCTTGTGACGTCGAACGCTCTTTTAGTCAGTATAAATCTATCCTCAGAGACAATAGAAGAAGATTCACTTTTCAGCACTTGAAAGAAATGTTTGTAACCTATTGTTATGGTAACAGACAATAAAAATTGTGTTTTGTTGAAACTACATTGGAAGATAAGGTACGTCCATTATATTTTTGTTTAGTTTGATTAAAATGTACCAATATTTAACGTACATAGTCATTTTTTTATAATTTTAAGTCCATATTTAATTCCATATTTTGGTAAAAATCATATTTAATTCGGGCCCGACTGGAAACATTATTGGGGCCCCATGTTCACATATAAGTTGTCTAGAATTTATACCAATAAATGTAGCTTATTATACACTTATGTCTCTATTAAAATAAAACAAAATTGACCCTTGGCGCGACAACCCATGAAGGATCAGGCTATCAGCCGGTTGCTGGCCTCACGTCCACATGCTTCAGCATTGATGAACAATCATTCAACCAGTACGAAATTATAGTGTGGCTACCACAATGTGTGCCACAACCTTTTTCTACTCATAGCACACTCTAGACTTAGCATGGCATACCAAAATGTTAATCCCCTCAAAAACATGTGATTATTATTATTATTATTATTATTATTATTATTATTATTATTATTATTATTATTATAAAACAGACATCGACTTTTGCATTTATTGTTAACAATTTATGAACTTTAATTCACCGTAGGAAATACACATTTCCATTACTAATATTAAAGTAAATAACTTTACTCCTACCTTCAATGTGATACTTGGGCCTGCTTAACTGTACACAGGTGGCTGATCTGTGGCGGAATCGTTGACAGTGCTAGTCTTTCTTCATGGATGGATTTGAGTTTCTCCCTCTTTTATGTTTTAATTTCAGTTAACATCAAGAAGCCCAGTTCACACATAATGTAGTTGAAAATGGCAATAACATATTAATGCCATCTCCGAGACAGCCAGGTATTCACTCCTTACTGACAACCAAAACGTTTCCAAAGGCACTTCGAGAAGTTTCAATTTCAATGTTCTGTCTGCCAGTTCCTCTTGAACAAGTATATCATTTGGAAGATGTTTTGAATCCACAATGAATGGATCACGAAACTAGTCAAAATCTTGAACACTCTCCAAAATAATTCTTAAACTTATGCTGCAAAATTACTAAATATTCGCACCAAGATTTATTTTTACTAACTTTATTATTGTTGTTATTATTATTTAATATTGTCTCTTTATAATTTTTCATTAATAATTTTGATCAATAAAACAATATATCAAAATGATACCTTTGTTGGATTGTGGTGCTTTTCTTTGATGTCAAATAAGTTTTGATTGGTTTAAGCTTGGAGAAACTTTTCTTCTGATGCGACAATCACTAGAACTATCAGGAAGAGCAGAAGGACAATGTAAAATAATTTGGAAATGCAGTACCAGTAGATCTATTGCAAGCAAGAAAATCATTTTCATGCGGATTTTAATCTCTGCTGGAAGAATTGGCTTCAGGAACTCAACCAGAAGCCTGTAATCATTATAATAATATTAGCATCTTTATTGTATTCATACTTTAATAACTTTGGAAGCCAGAAGTTCACTGGCCTCATTTTTGTCTCTGTTAATACTATCCACTTCCCTATCAGGCTGCCGCTACAGTGCTGACCTCTAAGCTATTTTCTTTCAGTGGCAAGGAAGAAACTTAACAATGAGTGGTGGCTGTTTATGCTTCTGAATACGAGGCAAAATCACAACACTTTTTAATGATTATGCTCCATTCATATGCTTCAGTATCATGATTGTTAATTTATAATTCCTATTATGTTACTGAAAATTTAATATATATAAAAATTCAGGTTGTCTGGCCTCCCTCTCTCTTTTGTGATGAGCTTCCACTGGTGATAGGTGCAGCATTTGATTCTAAGTTTAAATCTGTGGCCGGGAGAAAAAAGGTCTTAAGTAAAAATTTTATACTTTTCAGGAGAGCAGTAGAAAGATTGAAATTGGTGTCAATTATAGAGTTCTTTTAATTAAGAGGTTTTTCCTGGATATTATTTGTTTATATTTCTTCTAAAATAGGTAATGTTGCTTATTTAACAATTTTCTTGATTATTTCCAAAAATAGCCGCACTTAAGCCCTTTTAAGACTACAAACTGAGTAGAAGGGACTATTAAACATAAGACCTTTTTCATGTCAAAATAAATGAGAAATGTAAATTATTAGGAATGCAAAATGGGTCTTAAACAATTACAGGACTCTTTACCCTGGTGCTTAAAGTTTTAAAAGGAAAGGGCATAAGTATGTGATAAAATGGCTAAAATACAAGTTAGACCTTTTAAATAGGGAAGCATGGAAAGTAAACATGTGATGTTTGTAAGGAATAAAGTATTAAATATTCCTAAGTCCTTTATTCTGTGTGTGCTCGATTCAAAAAGTACTTAGGACATTTGGTAATGCTCTATAATTCCAGTCAGGAGTCTTACTTGACTTAGCCGTTTTACCAGATTGTAGAGAATTGTTTCCACTTTCAGAATGTATAGAAATCTCATTTTCACAAAAAAAATGACTTAAGACCTTTTTCCTCCCGGCCACAGAGAAATAATGTTCCTTTCCTATGTATTATCACTCAAAACATCTTATAACTCAGTTTCACTGACGTTCAAAATAGCTCATGACTAAATGATATCAATAGATACTGAAAAATGAATTAACCCCTTAACCCAGTCTTTAAAAAAGCCCTGGAGCATAAGCACTGAAGTGCTATTTAAGTGCCCTAGTGCAGTGGTATTCAATCTTTTTTGCTAGCGTACCCCCAAAACATATTTGTACCCCTTAACTGCATTGCAATTATATGAGAATTAACAAAAGACTATGATTGATGTTGCACTAAAAATAAAATTATTATTATTATTATTATTATTATATAGTAGTTTTTTAATTGGTTATTTAACGACGCTGTATCAACTAAGAGGTTATTTAGCGTCGATGAGTTTGGTGATAGCGAGATGGTATTTGGCTTGATGAGGCTGAGGATTCACCATAGATTACCTGGTATTCACCTTACGGTTGGTGAAAACCTCGAAAAAAAAAAAAAACCCAACCAGGTAATCAGCTCAAGTGGGGATCAAACCCGAACCTGAGTGCAACTTCAGATAGGCATGCACGCTCCTTAACCGACTGAGCCACGCCGGTGGCTTATACAGTAGTTATTGATACAATAATAATAGTACGTAATGATTTACATAAAATGTTATTCAAGCAAGGAAAAACAAGAGTTGATATTGCAAAAGAAACTACAGTATAATATGTTGTTGTTTTTCTAATGCCAGGCGTTTGACAATAAAGTCATTTGACCTCTTTATTTTTCAAAGATATTGTCATGGTCAGCCTCTGAGGCACAGTATAATATAATGCAGTAATCAACAAGTATAATAAAATAAATACATAAATTCAATGGGATGCGTACCCCTTGAGACGACCCTGCGTACCATAGATTGAATACCACTGCCCTAGTGAAATGAAATTTACATGACGTCACTCTTTTGTTTTCGAAATATAACATAATACAACCACATGGCAGTAAAAAACGGACTTTCTACAGTATACTTGAGAAAAAAAAACACATGAAAATATCTCAAATAATTATGAACTATGGCCGGTTTTGAGTAATTGTACATGATGTGTACACGTGTATGTAAAACCACTACAGAACTAACCTAGAGAGCTGCATACATGCATATAGCAAACCGGCCTGAGGGGT
>JAJSOF020000001.1:31510299-31523608 GCA_025594305.2 Periplaneta americana
AACACTTCAGTGTTAAATTAGCAGTGTCGATCCATTGCTTTACTGTATCATCACTACAAGTGCTGGAACACACGTCCATTGACTTCCAGATAAGCATTGCATCGACGACATACCATACTTTGTCGTAGCCTTTCAAAGACGCCAGGCATTTCCCTCATTTCAGCTACTACGCAGACAATGCGTGTTGCAAGATTTTCTTCGGAGTCAACAGGGGTTTCATAAACCACAGGTAGTAATCAAATTGGCTTAATACATGATACCGACATGACCAGGTCGAAGAATTATACTATGCTGACTGTGTAAACAAACTGGTTTGTAGCATTAAACCTCTCTTGTACTGAAACGAAGCGTCCGAGTCCATGGGTTCCTTAACGAAAAATGTTTGAAAGAAGGTTATCACCAGGCTTCGAGAATTTGGACCCGATACAATAAGTTTACTGTGCATGCACTATAGGTTGTTGACTCGCTGCAGGTAGATAGAGTTGTGTTGAGGTAACAACGTTGCTATTTAGAGTAGAGTACGGTAGTATGGGGAAACACACATATGTACATTCTGAAAGTAAATAGACATTACAATTATAATGTCAAAAGAATGTGAAAAGCATTTATTCTCCTGTCTTTATAAGTATTTGTGTTTAATTATACACAGTGTTAATGGTGGAAATAAGCATGTAGCAATTTTAATTTTTTTCATTTATCCTATTGGTCGTCTTTAGGAAGTGCAGTTACAGTACCGAAATGCAATGTACTACAAAATACATTCTCAGTGTCTCAAACGTAAATCTTTTCGGTTGCCTGCCAAAGTTTGTACTGTAGAAAGCTGCGCTCTACGTCGCATGACGTGATAGGAGCAAAACGAAAAAATCTAACATCATTGCAGTCTCTAAGAGACAGTCCTTTATTCTCGGGTGACTCTATGTCCACTAATTTGCTGTTTATATTACACCGTGATCCATATCCGTTATGTTTACATAAATTGATTTCCACTTCTGTTTTACACGTTCAGTAACCGGTGTACTTGGTGTCTCATTAATTCTCTGCATCATTTTCAAAATTAATTTGAGGGCTTCCGGCATCTCTTGCTCTGACTTCTCTAACCGTGTAATAGTTTCAGACACAGTTTGTATGAAAACCAAATTATTCGTCAGAACCTTCAAATCCAGAGCGTTTTTCTTTGCGTATGTGTTGGCATTCATTCTACAGTACCCCCACCCACTGTACGCTTTACCACTATACTCAGTACGCCGTTATGCGGATTTCCCATTGAACTGCTCTATTGGGTCCGAAGTCTCGAAGTCTGGTTATCACCGATCCAAAAGTTTGTCGGTGTAATTTGGAAACATCCTCTATAGTGTTACCCTATTTATGGAATTAAGAATAGGAAAGTTACAAGCGGTGTTTCCATGCCTTTTATTCATTCTATATGTATATAATGTAGTCAAATTTTTGGCTTATTGCAAGTATTAAGGATTCTAATCCGAACACTAGGGATGGAGATGGTTACGTTAAAGAACAAATATGAGAAACAAGGATTCATTTCCATGCATATTACTACACGAAGACAATGGAGTCATTATTCTAAACATAGAGCGTGCTTTACCACGAACACAATACGCCAGCAGATATGATCGATTACTCATTCTGCCACCATCCTGGCATAAGATCAGTGCAAAGCAATTTTACGGTCATTATAACTATGCTTGCGGGCTGGCCTATATCACTTAGCAACCGATTATGACCTTAGCATTATGCAACTAGCAACCCATCATCTCATCAGTATTTTATTATGAGCCGTTGCTCTTTCGGATCGTAAAGAAGTAGGCCTATTCATTTCGTCATCACATCGTAATTTATGTGAATAACTTAAATTATTCAGGTTAGAATATAGTATGCTGGATAGAGAAGCTCATTTCATTTCATTTGCTCTCGTAAATTGCTGTTTTTCATTTTGACGCCATAAAGTTAATGGTTTTTTTCTTGCGGCTACATCTTTGGAATTTGTTATCTAAATTATAACAGGTTGCGAATCCCTAAACATTGAAGATTATTATTTTCAACTCGTCATAGTTTCTATACGTCAATTTTATTATTATTAGGACTAGGATTCTTAAGTAAATAAATATTTTATTTGCACTGTAATAGAAACTCATAATTGTGGTTTAAGTTTCGGACAAATCACTTGAGCATATATTTTAAAATCTATTTCACATAAAAACGCATACAGTATTTTGAAATTTTTATGTAAATATTCAAAGCGCATAAAAATTAAGTTTTCATCAAATAATTTTCGACAAAAGTCCCATTTCAGATTAATCATCAAGCTCAGTTGGTAGAGCAGCTGGCTACGGACTGGAAGGTCCGGGGTTCGATCCCGAGTGGTAACAGGATTTTTTTCGTTGCCAAACTTCTAGAACGGCCCCGGGGTTCACTCAGCCTCCTATAAACTTGAGTACCGGGTCTTTCCCGGGGGTAAAAGGCGGTTGGAGCGTGGTGCCGACCACATCACCTCATTCTAGTGCCGAAGTCATGGGAAGCATGGAGTTCTATATCCATGCCCCCCAAATGCCTTCATGGCGTGTGACGGGGATACCTTTACCTTTTACCCAATGTTCAGTGCAGTTGCTTAGACGTGACAGCTGGCAACTGTTTCTCGGAACTACCTACCTGTGAACCTGTCGAACTGCAGTCTGCTCTCTCACCACAAGCGATAAAAGCAGTCACCACTAAAAAAAAATTGTACTGTAACTAACACACATAAACAATGATGTGTCATTTAGGAGTACCTTGGAGTTATCATAACGCTAGTTCAGGAAGCAATCATAAACATCAACTGCCTCTGTTTTCGTTTCCAATATTAAACATGTCTCCAGGGAGTGCAAGTTATTTCTCAATGGTCAGGGTGCACTTTTTCCTAGTACAAGGCAGTGTTCCGCGATAATCGTCAATCATTTGTGATGGACAACTTGAGAATGAATCTTATTGTGTACTGTAATTCTTCAGCAGTTGGAGAGACAGCATAATTTATACTGATGAGTACGCCTAATGCATCATTTATTGTTTATATACATATAAAATAATTTTTTAATTAAGTAAACTTTATTATACATAAATAAATACATTATAGTTGGGAATAACAGGATCAGAGAAAGGGAAACAAAAAAAAATAAAATAAAATAACTTGACACTTGTAAATATAAAATAATTGAAACATAATTAAATATTTTCCCGTTTTTAGCACTTAAAAATAAATATTTTTCCGATTTTTAGCAGGCACTTAAAAATCTGAACTCTAATAATTATTTCTCATAGGTATCGGATGAGACTATTTTTGTACTGCGACTTTAGGGTCTCAGTCTTGCTGATCTACTCGGCAGGAAGGAATGAGGTAAGTGAATTTATATGGGTGAATTTTTATCCCCTGAAATATTACAAAGACAACTCACATAGTTCTCTAGCGGTACAATAATTCCAACTGAGAAATCGGGTATCTTTTTAGACGTACTCTACATCATTCTTTGTTCTCTGATCATGAGAATTCTAGAAATAAATAGAATTTATGTCTCATTCGACATCTCATTTAATATTACCTATTCTCAAGCCTTTTAGCCGCAATGGTGACATGACTACCGCGTAAGATCGTGAGTGAGTGAGTGAGTGAGTGAGTGAGTGAGTGAGTGAGTGAGTGAGTGACTTAAATAACAGATCGAATGGTACGCAAGTTAAAAGTTTTCACTGAAGGTAGGCATAATAGTGTTAACTCCTTTCATTAATAAAATTACAGTGTCCATGTGAAAACAGAAATCAAGATTATAAATTGTCAATATACTCCTCACGTCACCGTGCTCACATTTGGTAGTCCACAATACAGAAGATTAAATTCTTGTACCATGATGTAACTTCACTATTCCACCTTGGGTACAATGAATAACAGTTCTTTTAATGCGAAATGACAGGTTTATTTGACATTTCTTACGTCGGCAAAGGACTAATTATCTCTCATATTTGTTTATTGGCCGTGAATAAGACATCACTGGCGTCCAAATGTCTGCTGTACAAGGATTCTTCGTTCCTACAGAATTAAAGTGTAGGTATTTTATAGTAATTTATCTTTAGTTGTCATGAAGTAAGCCACTAAATTTACACACATATAAGACATATTATAATATTGTCATGGGTAGATGAGTTCAGCAATAAACAGGATGACTTTTACCTAGGTGACCGAAGTTCGACTACCGTCCGACAAAACATCTATGAATCTTTCTCGGTGTGAGCAATGGAAGAAATAAAATGTAACTTCCGTCGACGGGACCGAGTGTTTGTCCGTTGTCTCGTGACTGTTCTGTGATGTCTCTGCGGTGGTCCTGCGTCATGCTAATCCCATGATCAGGGAGGCCGCATTTGTGAGATGTCTAGTGTGCGATCAAATGAATGTCCCTCCTACACGCAGTGGTGTGAGTGGGGTAAAAGGGGAGAAACAGAGAGGGAAGAAAGAAGGAGGGAAGGAAGGAAATGAAGGAAGAAAGAAAGAAAGGAGGGAAGGAAGGAAGAAGACGGGGAAAGAAAGAAGAGAGAAAGAAAAAGGAAGAAACGAAGGAAATGAAGGAAGGAGAAAGAGAAAGAAAGAGGGTAGGGAAGGAAGGAGAAAGAAAAAGAAGGAAGAAACGAAGGAAATGAAGGAAGAAAAAGAAAGAAAGAAGGTAGGGAAGGAAGGAAGAGAGAAAAGAAAGAAGAAACGAAGGAAATGAAGGAAGGAGAAAGAGAAAGAAGGAAGGTAGGGAAGGAAGGAAGAGAGAAAGAAAGAAGGAAGAAACGAAGGAAATGAAGGAAGGAAGGAAGGAAGAAAGAAAAAGAAGGTAGGGAAGGAAGGAAGAGAGAAAGAAGGAAGGTAGGGAAGGAAGGAAGAGAGAAAGAAAGAAGGAAGAAACGAAGGAAATGAAGGAAGGAAGGAAGAAAGAAAGAAAGAAAAAGAGAGAAAGAAAGAAGAAATAGAGAAAGAAAGAAGGAAAGAAGGAAAAAGAGAAAGAAAGAAAGAAAGACAGAAAGAAAGAAAGAAGGGAGAGAGAGAATGAAGGAAAGAAGGAAAGAAAGAAAGAAATAAGGAAGAAGGGAAGGAAGAAAGAAAGAAAGAAGGGAGAGAGAGAGAAGGAAGGAAAGAAGGTAAGAAAGAAAGAAATAAGGAAGAAGGGAAGGAAGAAAGAAAGGAGGGAGAGAGAGAAGGAAGGAAAGAAGGAAAGAAAGAAGGGAGAGAGAAAGGAAGGAAAGAAGGAAAGAAAGAAAATAAGGAAGAAGGGAAGGAAGAAAGAAAGAAGGAGAGAGAGAGAAGGAGGGAAAGAAGGTAAGGAAGAAAGAAGGGAGAGAGAGAAGGAAGGAAAGAAGGTAAGAAAGAAAGAAATAAGGAAGAAGGGAAGGAAGAAAGAAAGAAAGGAGGGAGAGAGAGAGAAGGAAGGAAAGAAGGAAAGAAAGAAAGAAGGGAGAGAGAGAAGAGAAGGAAAGAAGGAAAGAAAGAAAGAAGGAGAGAGAGAAGGAAGGAAAGAAGGAAAGAAAGAAAGAAATAAGGAAGGAGGGAAGGAAGACAGAAAGAAAGAAAGGAGAGAGAGAGAGGAGGAAGGAAAGAAAGAAAGAAGGGAGAGAGAGAAGGAAGGAAAGAAGGTAAGAAAGAAAGAAATAAGGAAGAAGGGAAGGAAGAAAGAAAGAAAGGAGGGAGAGAAAGAGAAGGAAGGAAAGAAGGAAAGAAAGAAGGGAGAGAGAGAAAGAAGGAAAGAAAGAAAGAAAGAAATAAGGAAGAAGGGAAGGAAGAAAGAAAGAAGGGAGAGAGAGAGAGAAGGAAGGAAAGAAGGTAAGGAAGGAAGAAATAAGGGAGAAGGGAAGGAAGAAAGAAAGAAAGACGGAGAGACAGAGAAGGAAGGAAAGAAGGTAATGAAGAAAGAAAGAAGGAAGAAGGGAAGGAAGAAAGAAAGAAAGAAGCGAGAGAGAGAGAAGAAAGGAAAGAAGGTAAGGAAGAAATCATAGAGAGAAAGGAAGAAAGTAATAAGGAAAAAAAGGGAAAGAAAGGAAAGATCTATCTTTTGGTTAAGCAGTTTCTATGGATGAGCTTAGGCCTATTATATGAAAAATCAGACGACGTTATTTTCTGTAAAATAAGTAGCCTAAGAAGTCTTAGAGAAACAGCAATTAAAGTTTTGTCGGACTTTTGTGCAGTCGTGCCCCCTCCCCCACAATGTTTCAAAGAACTCTGCGACTATGGTCGAGAGCGAAATATGACCAACAAATTTTACGTGGAGCTCTCTATCAGGAACACAATCTAAGACACAAAACCATAGCTTTATTTCTTTCCCGGAAGAAGCCATTTAACTATTTTATTGTTATTTAAAATCCATCGCCTCTGGCGGGGTTTGAACCAGAGAACCACGTATCCAACGCCAACATGGTAGCCATTAGACTACCGAGGACAACTAACAGTAAACAATGCAGACAATCATATTCTTATCACAGCGTTTACTTTGGACAATAGACAAATTATAAGTAATTGAAACTGTCGCCGTGTTGTAAGGTAATTAGTTGGGGCAGGTAGAGAACGGCAATGGCATGTACCGACCATGTCGATTTTGACCTTAGCTGTCACTGTTGATAAAATAACTTATAATAAGCCCAGACACGATACATATGCAAATGAATACATTGACGTGAACCGCAGAGGATGTGTTGCTTGTAGCCTAACGTAAGATGCAGATCCCCTTTAACCCCTAAATGTTGAGGCCTGATGCATGCATTGAATTTCGTGACTGGCGGCCAGAAACCCGAGCGCTGTAAGTTGTAACAGTATCGGATAATCTACAACAAAAACAATGGGAGTTCTTGCTGGACACTGAAGGACTAGCTACATCGCAGGGGGCCTTGGACCGACTCGATGTCTTTGTGCATGGAAATAATTCCCAACATGAACGTACCTTAATGCCCGTGTCTTGTAAATATAAAAGAAGTTTAACACGGAAATAATTTCAAATAAGAATGTATCTTAATGCCGGTTTCTTGCAAGTGTAAAAGGAATTTAACAATAGGTGAAAAAATTAATGGAGGGATAAATTTTCTTTATGACAGCCTCTAGAAGGCCTGGAGAATCGCATTTTGATCTTTATAAAAAAGGAATCCCCGTCACACGTCATGAAGGCACTTGGGGGGACATGGAGATAGAGCCCCTCCATAACCTCGGCACTAGAATGAAGTGGTGTGGTCGGCACCACGCTCTGACCGCCTTTTACCCCCGGGAAAAACCCGGCACTCAATTTTATAGGAGGCTGAGTGAACCTCGGGGCCGTTCTGGAAGTTTGGCAAAGAGAAAAATCCCGTCACCACTCGAGATCGAACCCCGGACCTTCCATTCCTTAGCCAGCTGCTCTACCAACTGAGCTACCTTTTGATCTTTATATGCTTTCAAAATACAGAATTTATTTTAACTTGTTACTTACCTCCGATCTTTTAAAGCTTAAGAAATATATTTATTTTTCTTTTTGTTGAATGGACTTTGCCCAATAGGCACCGTGCATGGGTCTCAAAATCGTACTGGTGGCTCCGCGCAGTGTCTCAATTCCTAATTAACTACAGGCTCGCAGTCATTCACTAGTCATGTGTGATATAGAAATTACATGCGGCTTTCTGGCGATAAAAAGTTGTAATATTAATAATAATGGGTTCATTGATTCATAGTGTTCTGCCCAAGGGCAGGTCTTTCACTGCAAACCCAGCAATCTCAGTCTTTAATTATTTTATAGACTCAGTGGAAAGTTCAGTACTGCTAGAGAAGTGTAAAAATGTAACTACAAAGTTCCTGAAATATCAGTGAAGTTGTTTGGCATTTAAATCAGATTTCAGACCATTGAATGAGAGTGAACAGTCATATTACGAAAACATTGATATACTTATATTTGATGTCATGACGTGTGTAATATTTGTGTGTATAATGTCTCTATAAATTACGTGTTTTAATGTGATTTAATTCTAAAAGTAGTCTTAATTATACTTCCTGAATAATGGGCGACTGAAAATTCTCTAAAACAACTCATATGAACGATATCATCAACATACTACCTCTGATTGAGGTTCTGGCTGATGACATCTGTTATCAGGCTGTACATCTCACTTGACGATATGTGTCAGAGGAAGAACAATATTGTTTGTATGCATCTGAAGTCTGACTAGTGTAATTTGTAGCTAGTCGGCGATATAGGCAATGGAAGGGAAAAGGAACTGGCTACTCTACCCCATGATATTCTGGCCTAGTTGCCTCATAAGTGGTGCCTTGTTGGTATCACTTGTGAGGTTCAGACTTCTCTTTGGACAGTTGACTAAACAACAACAAGATCAACATGCGGAAGCAGTTCAATTGATAGTTTGTGTAAAATGTTATACTGCATATTTTAATTCGCTGAATGCACTTTCAACATGAATTCGAACACTAGCAACGCTGTAAGGAGTTTAGACTTCTTCAGCTGTTAATATACCATCGTGCAGATACGGTGGAGTAACAACAATGATCCCTTTATCGGAGAGGTTTGTTATTATTCCGGGAAAACCTGACTTCATCACCACCTTCTAATAAAGTCAATAATCCGCTATCAATTATGAATGCCTCGGTAGCATTTAGATTTGAAGGCCACCATCTGTTCCACATTGGGTGGCTCTTCCACTACTGAACAATTAATTGTCACTACATTTTTCAATATTGCAGGCATTGTTTCCTGAATACTTTCTCTGCTAGGCCAAAACCCAAAATTACAGTAACCATTGTGGATGTCAACAACATTAAAGTGGCGGTAAAAATACATTATAATTATAATTGTACGATTAACTCCGAACATCACTCTCATAGCAGAATACGACAATCCAGTTTTCATTTTAATTGGAAAATATGAGTAGACGATTTTCTTTACTAATCTTACTTTTAGACAGAATTTTTCGAAATCTTTCGATGTGAAATTCACTAATAAAAATGGCAAAAATAATATGTATGGTCTACATCTTGAGGCGTTTCGACTATCTATGGTAGCTATTTTTGGGTTAAATGATAGAATTGGAAATATTTCTTATTATGATTCTACGGGTATGATTGTGTCTCAATTGGCAGCAATTTTAACAATATATTCGAAACCACAAATGTCGCTCCCATTAAGTCTGGTAGTTCTGTCTCTTATTTCATTGTAAAATAATCTCGGAAACCTTGCATTTCATTAAACATATCATCTGTTCCTGAACGCTTGTCATAACATTTCTTATGTGACTTCAGTTCGGCATGTAATGGAATAGACACTTGAGTAGACAGTTCACACAATTCAATTGTGAAAGAAAAAACAAAAGCACTAAGAATGGTTTCATTTACTTCTGCCTTTATGGCTACTTCATTTTTCGAAATAACACTTGTTGAACATTCGCCTTCCATAAAACTTAAATTTTCATCTTTTCTTCTTCTTTATGCGTCTCTTTCGTACCTTTCCGGAGGCAGTTGAGATGAGGCAGTCTTTTTCTAGTAATCTTTAATAAAAATACTGGGAACAGTATGCTAGTTTTGGGGGTGTTCTGATCTCGTTCCCAATAAAATGTATACCGCAAATTCTTGCTGCGGGTGTTGGTTTCCAAGGTGAACCATCAGCACTTGAAATCAAGAATTAAATATCGATACGAATACATTTAAAAATAAGTATATTATTTTTTATTGTTTCTAATATTATACATAATATATATGTAAAGAACTCAGTAATTATGTACTTTTTGAAATTTAAACGATAAATTCCTGTCTTTAACTTAATGGTTATTTATAAACATGGTACTATATACATTCTATTTTTTTATATCAGGCCTAGTATATAATAATACTATGATTACAAGCAGTGTAGCCTTATTTACTTTCGTCTGCGTACTGCATGGATCCACAATTAGCGTCGTTGCGCTTCAGTTTTCTGTTTTGGGAATGAATAAAAACAATATCGGTTGGTGTGTTCCTATAAGCATTACTACACTCAAGAACACAGCAATTTGCATTACCTTTCCGCTTTTTAGGATCATCCATATTTCTAATCATTTAACCTGAGATGTTAAGTATATTCATACGCTTCGAGCACAACTCTATCGCTGCTGTCCCGCAGTTAGTAACAACAGTCTCCACCAGAGGAGCTTGCACGGTGCCTATAGTCTGGCAAAAAAAATGTTAAGATATCCCTGTGTCAATTGACGTGGCCATCTAAATATGGACAAAACCTTTCATCTTCGATAAGTTTGTCTCTCAGTTCCCGTAACTTACATTTTCCAAACTCGTTTCCCTCGTATCTTCCACATTTTTTTAGATACATCTATAACATTTTTCATGTAGGCTACCGTAAGTGTATTTCATACTGCAGAATTTTTTTTTTATTTTAGTAGGTTATTTCACGACGCTTAATCAACATCTTAGGTTATTTAGCGTCTGAATCAAATGAAGGTGATAATGCCGGTGAAATGAGTCCGAGGTCCAACACCGAAAATTACCCAGCATTTACTCATATTGTGTTGAGGGAAAACCCCGGAAAAAAACCTCTACCAGGTAACTTGTCCCAACCGGGAATCGAACCCGGGCCACCTGGTTTCTCATTCTGTAGGACAAACTCTGTCTAGCACTGTTTTATCATTTCAAGTTCTTTTTTATTAACAGTTCTTAATGTAAACAAGATTTGAATTTTACAATTCATGGCAAAAAATTCACTAGTCTCTTCCTTAGTCCAGAGGTCCGCAGAAGATACTCCTTTTTCTATTGAAAGCTTCCTTGGCCATTGCTATCCTCCTTTTGACTTCTTGGCAGCAGCTCATGTTCCTGCTTATAGTACACCCCAAGTATTTGAAGCTGTCCACTTGCTCTACTGCCTCATTTAGAATACCTTCTTTATTTTTGTTCCAATAACCATTGTCTTTGTTTTAAGTATTTGCATTTATCTTCATCCCATACTGCTCACAGCTGTCACTTAGCTCCAGTAACATGTCCCTTAGTATCATCTCTTCTTCTGCTAACAACGCCATATCATCAGCAAATCTTATGAATCTATCAATATTCCACGAATTGTTTTACAGTGATAGTGAAGTGTTGACGAATGGCAATGACAAGGGAAATACACCTTTTCCCAAGCCGCTTTAATCATATGATGTGGTGGGATCGACCCTGATCTCTTTGAT
Source organism: Periplaneta americana (assembly GCA_025594305.2). Taxonomy (NCBI): domain Eukaryota; kingdom Metazoa; phylum Arthropoda; class Insecta; order Blattodea; family Blattidae; genus Periplaneta; species Periplaneta americana. The sequence goes on from JAJSOF020000001.1 coordinate 31,521,493, forward strand.
TAGAAATCGTCAGTTTACCGAGATACGGCTGAGCCCCTTTTTGTGGTTCGACGCCACTCCCTTTCTATTAGGGATGCCAAAATCCTTGCGTGATGTCCATTTTGACCATGTAATTTGATCTAATGTTACAAGTATTCGCGAATGATTTTTCTCTTGACCTCTGGGCCAAGGGCAGAGGAGTGTCTCGGAAAGTCACGTGACTAATTCGGTGCCTGCTTGTCCTTTACTCCAACGGGATCGGCACCCGATGACTGTCCGAATTCCGGAACTGAGACAGAAAACCTCTGTCAGTACATGCTGTCATTCTATAATAGAATATCATATAAAACTCAGGATTTTATTTACGTATGTACGAGTATAACGTTTATGAAACAAAATACTAACATTCAGTGGATTTAAACAACACTTTCTTTATCTAATTCTAATTGTAGACGCAATGTACAGGGACATCATTTTATTTTTACTAACATATTTAATATTAACCTGGCTATATCTTTGGATTAAAGGTCTAGAACCGGAAACACCGCTTGCTCCCCCTACCAAGACTGAAGTTCGATGATACTGGCGTAAAATATAAATCACTTTACTAGGTGTAGGAGGGAAGAAAAGTATTTTATCCATTTATGTAAACTAGGAAATATCGCAATTTTGAGTTTGATAATTTTCATTAGGTTTTTGTTTAATCAAAATACAGTACTGTATTAACACTTAGTGTTTTTACTCACGAATTGAGCTATCCATTCGGACGTATTCATTATGCAGTGTATATTGTAGTGTTGCAGCACATTAGCGTACAATATAGAGAATGAAGTTAAATTGAAAAATAATCATAATATGGATATTTAAACACATTTTTGAAAATGGTGGCCGTTCATTTCGATACAGGTTTCAGTTCTTTTGTGCATATTATCGCACTATAGACTATTGTACCTAATTCCAATTACCAGTTTCGTCCTTCGTACTAGTAACTCTATACCTACTCTATAAAAGAGTACCTTACGTACTGGAAATTTAATCTTCACTTCTGCCCGATCCGAAAAGATAAAATTACTCAGAAATGCCATCTACTGTCCGTTCAAGTGGTTTTGTCGCAGTGTCGTAGAAGGAGGGAGAATCACGTGACAGTTAATTACTTAACGAGGTCTTCTATTTAAGTTATTTTAAACAGTTGTAAAATATTACGTAGACGTCCAATTCCTAACAGAAATTAATGTTTTCATAACAGAGCTAAGACAGCCCAGCTACTAGATTTTACAGAGGGGCGAACAGAAGCAGGTGGGGGAAACCGGGATGCGACGTAGGCAAACGGACGACAGTACCTGTGCGAAAATATGATTCAATATTGAAAACTATTTCGTCACTGGAAAACGCGAACATATTTCTGGAACGTGCTCTACTCACTAACTCAGTACTGCACACGCGCCTCTGTTCTGTGTGGAGAACCATTGGAAGTTTACTTGTAGAGGGGGTGGGAGTGAAGTACATTAAAAAATTCAGATACAATAAAAATTGAAGTAAAAATAAAATGATGTTCCTGTATTATACTGTATCTTTGTTCGAAATGTATCTTCTCAAGCGGTAATGTCCAAAAAATAACTCTGTTACAAACATTAACATCAAGAAGGAACCTCTGGATAAGGTATGTCAAGGACATGGCCAATGTTATGAACTGCTGTCAAAGTGCACTTTGCGAGCGTTCTGGTTTGAGTGAGTGTAAGAGAAATCATCAATCAGGGGTGTACAGAAGTGGCAAAAAGAATCGGACCGACCCTTGTAGCTGATTTCAGAGCCTTGTTCACTCCAGAGCACGATAGACTGGTAACTAAGACTTTTGTGGTTCGAATCCTGCCTGGGAAGGAAACTTTTTTGTGTTCCTTATTCAAATTTATTCCCAATACTTTTCGATTGCGGCGATATTTTTCTACTAAATTAACTTATTATTCCCAGAACATGAATTGACCAGCTTATTTTATAATGGCTTTCGAAATTAGCTACGTCAGCATCGAAACTACAATTTCAATAGATTACTCGCTATCTTGTAAATGCGGGCGTGACATGCGCAGTGGCTCATTTCAGGGGCTTCGATTGTTCCGTCGGTCCGATTTTTTGCCACTAC
>JAJSOF020000001.1:31523708-31557641 GCA_025594305.2 Periplaneta americana
ATCTTTAGTTTTATATTATATTCTATTATAGAATGACAGCATGTACTGACAGAGGTTTTCCTACCTCAGTTCCGGAATTAGGACAGTCACCGGGTGCCGATCCCGTTGGAGCAAAGGACAAGCAGGCATCGAATTAGTCACGCGGCTTACCGAGACACTCCTCTGCCCTTGGCCCAGAGGTCAAGAGAAAAATCATTCGCGAATTCTTGCAACATTAGATCAAATTACATGGTCAAAATGGACATCACGCAAGGATTTTGGCATCCCTAATAGAAGGGAGTGGTGTCGAACCACAAAAAGGGGCCCGGCCGCATCTCAGTAAACTGACGGTTTCTAATCAAAGAGACCAGGGTCGATCCCACCATATTATATGAACAAAGCGGCTTGGGAAAAGGTTTATTTCCCTTGTCATTCTCATTCAACACTTCACTATCATTGTAAAACAATTCGTGGTATACTGATAGATTCATAAGATTTGCTGATGATATGGCGTTATTAACAGAAGAGGAGACAATACTAAGGGACATGCTACTGGAGCTAAATGACAGCTGTGAGCAGTATGGGATGAGGATAAATGCAAATACTTAAAACAAAGACAATAGTTATTGGAACAAAAATAAAGAAGGTATTCTAAATTAGGCAGTAGAGCAAGTGGACAGCTTCAAATACTTGGGTGTACTACAAGCAGTAACATGAGCTGCTGCCAGAAAGTCAAAAAGAGGATAGCAATGGCCAAGGAAGCTTTTAATAGAAAAAGGAGCATTTTCAGCGAACCTCTGGAAAAAAAAAAAAACTAAGGAAGACTAGTGAATTTTTTGCCATGAATTGTAAAATTGAAATCTTGTTTACATTAAGAACTGTTAATAAAAAAGAACCTTGAAATGATAAAACAGTGTTAGAGGCAGAATTTGTTCTACAGTATGAAATACAATTACGGTAGGCTACATGAAAAATTTTGTAGATGTATCTAAAAAAATGTGGAAGATACAAGGGAAACGAGTTCGGAAAATATAAGTTACGGCAACTGAGAGACAAACTTACCGAAGATGAAAATTTTTGTTCATATTTAAATGGTCACGTGCTCTAGAGTATGCCATTAGGAAAGTCTAGGATAACAGAGAGGGTTTGGAATTGAACGGGTTACATCAGCTGCTTGTCTATGCGGATGACGTGAATATGTTAGGAGAAAATCCACAAACGATTAGGGAAAACACGAGAATTTTACTGGAAGCAAGTAAAGAGATAGGTTTGGAAGTAAATCCCGAAAAGACAAAGTATATGATTATGTCTCGTGACGAGAATATTATACGAAATGGAAATATAAAAATTGAAAATTTATCTTTTGAAGAGGTGGAGAAGTTCAGATATCTTGGAGCAACAATAACAAATATAAATGATACTCGGTAGGAAATTAAACACAGAATAAATATGGGAAATGCGTGTTATTATTCGGTTGAGAAGCTTTTATCATCCAGTCTGCTGTCAAAAAATCTGAAAGTTAGAATTTATAAAACAGTTATATTACCGGTTGTTCTTTAAGATTGTGAAACTTGGACTCTCACTTTGAGAGAGGAATAGAGATTAAGGGTGTTTGAGAATAAGGTTCTTAGGAAAATATTTGGGACTAAGAGGGATGAAGTTACAGGAGAATGGAGAAAGTTACACAATGAGTTGGGCAAGGCATGTAGCACGTATGGGCGAATCCAGAAATGCATAGGCCTATAGAGTGTTAGCTGGGAGGCCGGAGGAAAAAAACCTTTAGGGAGGCCGAGACGTAGATGGGAAGATAATATTAAAATGGATTTGAGGGAGGTGGGATATGATGATAGAGAATGGATTAATCTTGCTCAGGATAGGGACCAATGGCGGGCTTATGTGAGGGCGGCAATGAACCTCCGGGTTCCTTAAAAGCCAGTAAGTAAGTTAAATGGCCACGTCAATTGACACAGGGATATTTTAACATTTTTTCGCCATACTGTTGAGCAAAGTCCATTCAACAAAAAAGAAAAAGAAATATATTTCTTGAGCTTCCGAACACGTATATACGCCTTTAAAAGATGGGAGTTAAGTAACAAGTTAAAATAAATTCTGTATTTTGAAAGCATATAAAGATAAAAATGCGATTCTCCAGGTCTTCTAGAGGCTGTCATAAAGAATATAACTTATTCCACCATTGATTTTTCACTTATTGTTAAATTCCTTTTACACTTGCAAGAAACCGGCATTAAGATACATTCTTATTCGGAATTATTTCCGTGTTAAACTTATTTAATATTTACAAGACACGGGCATTAAGGTACGTTCCTGTTGGAAATTATTTCCATGCACAAAGACATCGAGTCGGTCCAAGGCCCCCTGCAATGTAGCTAGTCCTTCAGTGTCCGGCAAGAACTCCCATTGTTTTTTGTTGTAGATTATCCGATAATGTTGCAACTTACAGCGCTCGGGTTTCTGGCCGGCAGTCACGAAATCCAATGTATGCATCAGGCCTCAACATTTAGGGGTTAAAGGGGATCTCCATCTTGCGTTAGGCTACAAGCAACACATCCTCTGCGGTTTACGTCAATGTATTCATTTGCATATGTATCGTGTCTAGGCTTATTATAAGTTATTTTATCAACAGTGACAGCTAAGGTCAAAATCGACATGGTCGGTACATGCCATTGCCGTTCTCTACCTGCCCCAACTAATTACCTTACAACACGGCGACAGTTTCAATTACTTATAATTTGTCTATTGTCCAAAGTAAACGCTGTGATAAGAATATGATTGTCTGCATCGTTTACTGTTAGTTGTCCTCGGTAGTCTAATGGTTACCATGTTGTCGTTGGATACATGGTTCTCGGGTTCAAACCCGGCCAGAGACGATGGATTTAAAATTGTTAAATGGCTTCTTCCGGGAAAGAAATAAAGCTATGGTTTTGTGTCTTAGATTTACGGCACGTAAAGATAGAAAGATAGATAGATAGAGGGCTCCACGTAAAATTTGTTGGTCATATTTCGCCCTCGATCATAGTCGCCGAGTTCTTTGAAACATTTTGGGGGAGGGGGCTCGACTGCACTAAAGTCCGACAAAACTTTAATTGCTGCTTCTCTAAGACTTCTTAGGCTACATATTTTACAGAATATAACATCGTCTGATTTTTCACATAATACTAGGCCTAAGCTGATCCATAGAAATTGCTTAACCCAAAGATAGATCTTTTCTTTCTTTCTCTTTTCTTCTTTCTTCCTTCCCTTCTTCCTTATTTCTTTCTTCATTTCTTCCTTCCCTTCTTTCCTTCCTTCTCTCTCTCTCCCTTCTTTCTTTCTTTCTTTCTTTCTTCCTTCCCTTCTTCCTTGTTTCTTTCTTTCTTTCCTTCTCTCTCTCTCCCTTCTTTCTTTCTTTCTCTCTCTTTCTCCTTCTTTCTTTCTCTCTTTCTTTTTCTTTCTTTCTTCCTTCCCTTCTTTCTTTCTTCTTTCTTTCTTTCTTCCTTCCCTTCTTTCTTTCTTTCTTTCTTTCTTTCTCTCTTTCTTCCTTCCTTCATTTCCTTAGTTTCTTCCTTATTTCTTTCTTTCTCTCTCCCTTCTTTCTTTCTCTCTTTCTTCCTTCCTTCCTTCCTTCATTTCCTTCGTTTCTTCCTTCTTTCTTTCTTTCTCTCTTCCTTCCTTCCCTACCTTCTTTCTTTCTCTCTTTCTTCCTTCCTTCATTTCCTTAGTTTCTTCCTTCTTTCTTTCTTTCTTCCTTCTTTCCTTCTTTCTTTCTTTCTTTCTCTCTCTTTCCTTCTTTCCTTATTTCTTTCTTTCTTACTTCCCTTCTTCCTTTCTCTCTTTCTCTCTTCCTTCCTTCCCTACCTTCCTTCTTTCTTTCTTTCTTTCTTTCTTTCTCTCTTTCATTCTTTCTTCCTTCCTTCTTTCTCTCTTTCTCTCTTCCTTCCTTCCTTCCTACCTTCTTTCTTTCTTTCTCTCCTTCCTTCTTTCTTTCTTTCTCTCTTTCTTTCTTTCTTTCTCTCTTTCTTTCTTCCTTCCTTCCCTTCTTTCTTTTTTTTCTTCCTCTCTTTTTCTTTCTTTCTTACTTCCCTTCTTCCTTCTTTCTTTTTTCTTTCTCTCTTTCTTTCTTCCTTCCCTTCTTTGTTCCTTCCCTTCTTCCTTCCTTCTCTTTTTCCTTCCTTTCCGTCTTCCTTCCCTTCTTTTTTCTTTCTTTCCGTCTTCCTTCCCTTCTTTCTTTCTTTCTTTCTTTCTTCCTTCCCTTCTTTCTTCCTTCCCTTCTTCCTTCCTTCCCTTCTTCTTTCCTTCTTCCTTCCTTCCCGTCTTCCTTTCTTCCCTTCTTTCTTTCTTTCTTTCTTCCTTACCTTCTTCCTTCCTTCTCTTCTTCCTTCCTTCCCGTCTTCCTTCCTTCCCTTCTTCTTTCTTTCTTCCTTCCTTCTCTTCTTTCTTCCTTCCCTTCTTCCTTCGTCCTCTTCTTCCTTCCTTCCCGTCTTCCTTCCCTTCTTCTTCCTTCCCTTCTTTCTTCCTTCCTTCTTCCTTCCTTCCCGTCTTCCTTCCTTCTTCCTTCCTTCCCGTCTTCCTTCCTTCCCTTCTTTCTTTCTTTCTTTCTTCCTTCCCTTCTTTCTTCCTTCCTTCCCTTCTTTCTTCCTTCCCTTCTTCCTTCCTTCCCTTCTTCCTTCCTTCCTTCTCTTTCTTCCTTCCCTTCTTCCTTCCTTCTCTTCTTCCTTCCCGTCTTCCTTCCTTCCCTTCTTCTTTCTTTCTTTCTTCCTTCCCTTCTTCTTTCTTTCCCTCTCTGTTTCTCCCCCTTTTTATCCCACTTACACACCACTGCGTGTAGGGGAGGGACATTCATTTGATCGCACACTAGACATCTCACAAATGCGGCCTTCCTGATCATGGGATCAGCATGACGCAGGACCACCGCAGAGACATCACAGAACAGTCACAAGACAACGGGCAAACACTCGGTCCCGTCGACGGAAGTTACCGATACATTTTATTTCTTCCATTGCTCACACCGAGAAAGATTCATAGATGTTTTGTCGGACGGTAGTCGAACTTCGGTCACCTAGGTAAAAGTCATCCTGTTTATTGCTGAACTCATCTACCCATGACTTATGCCTTATATGTGTCTAAATTTAGTGGCTTACTTCATGACAACGAAAAATAAATTATTGTAAAATACCTACACTTTAATTCTGTAGGAACGAACAATCCTTGTACAGCAGACATTTGGACGCCAGTGATGTCTTATTCACGGCCAATAAACAAATATGAGAGATAATTAGTCCCTTGCCGACGTAAGAAATGTCAAATAAACCTGTCATTTCGCATTGGAAAAACTGTTATTCATTACACCCAAGGTGGAATAGTGAAGTTACGTCATGGTACAAGAATTTAATCGCCTGTATTGTGGACTACCAAATGTGAACACGGTGACGTGAGGAGTATAAGGACAATTTAGAATCTTGATTTCTGTTTTCACATGGACACACAGTAATTTTATTAATGAAAGGAGTTATAGAGTTGGACAATACTATTGTGCCTACCTTCAGTGAAAACTTTCAACTTGCGTACCATTCGATCTGTTATTTGAGATTTTCACTCACTCACTCACTCACTCACTCACTCACTCACTCACTCACTCACTCACGATCTTACGCGGTAGTCATTTCACCATTGCGGCTAAACAATTATAGGTACGAGTATAGATAATATCAAATGAGGTGTCGAACGAGATGTAAATTTTATTTCTGTCTATAATTCTCATGATCAGAGAACAGAGAATAATGTAGAGCAGGGCGGCTCCATTTAGTCTGCCAGACTGCTCTCGCTCCGCAAGGCACTTCAATTCCAAGCTAGAGCAGAACGCTCACGCAGTGGCGGACTCGCATTACAGCTACCTTCCCTGCATTAATATAACAAGAGCCACGGTTGTTCTAGTCATTCAGTCTGTCAGTACATAATAGTTTATAAGAATATTACATCAATCCATTGTACAGGGACATCACTTTATTTTTACCAACATTTTTAACATTAACCTGGCTATACTCGGAAAAACTGTTGCCCCCTTCCATTACAGGAGTTTGATGTTACTAGTGCAATATGTAAACAAATCATTTTACTAGATATAGGAGGAGAGAAAAGTACTGTATCCATTTATGTTGTAGGGAAATACGATATTACGATTTTCAGTTTTATTATCACTTTTACGGAATTTATCAAAATACAATAGAGTAGTAACATTTATTTTTCAAAAAACCAACTTTTCAGGCGGCTATGTTCGTTATGTAATGTCTACTTTACTTAGCATATTAATTATTGGTGTTAACATACAATATAGAGAGTGCATTTAAATTGAGAGAGTCATAAGTAAAAGGGCTGTAAGTGCACTTAAGTTACTTTTGAGAAAATGGGGTTTAAACATTTAAGATTTCGTAAAATCGGTGAAATTTTTATTTAAATTTTAATCTGTGATGCGATTAAAATATCCCTTTGCCACTAAAATTTTAGATACCTACTTTAGCTTACACTGGATGCACTTAACTCATGTTATTACAAATGTCACTAGCATTCCTTTGCTTCTAGCCACCTCAATTCAAAATAAGCTAATCTGAATTTTTAAACAAGTTGCTGAAAATGGTTGCCGTTCATTACAATGCAGACTTCAATTCTTTTATGCATATTATTAAAAACATTTTGAAGCATATTCTCTGAAATTGAATTTATCGTTTCTTGAATATAATTTTTAGTATGATATTATTAATATAGGTTCTTTCTTCTATAGAAAACGCAACCATATTTCTGAAACACACTATACACTGCAGTGTTTACTTCACTGCTTTAAGACTTCGAATGCAACAGCGGCCGTAAGTTTGTGTGTCTGACGGGAGCAAGGACATTAGTGAAGGGGTGGGAGTGAAGTACATTCAGAAATGCAGGTACAATGAAAATGCAAGTAAAAATAAAATGATGTCCCTGTACATTACAGAATTTGTAACACTCTTATTAATTTAATGAAATAAACTTCGCTCTATGCACACACACAAATCATTAGGGTTATTTACATAACCCATACGCACATACTGCAATCTCCTCACCACGGTCCTACGAGAAGGCGTATGGCTTCCACTTCCCCTACTTGCTGTGGACAGAGTTCATCTGCCAATATAATTAAACATCGCTTGATGAATTCACCTTCGTTGAATGTTTTCAATTCCTTTGCAATTTCGTGGCATATTATGTAGCTAATTCTCATAGCCGATTCACTAAGTGCATTATTGTCATTCTGTTAATATATAATATAATATAATATAATATAATATAATATAATATAATATAATATAATATAATATAATATAATATAATATAATATAATGTAATATAATATAATATAATATATGACCATAAATTAATACAAATTAAAGAAAATGTTTCTCAGGTACATTATATTAGAGTATTTATTCGATATTTATATTGCATTATAAGTTATTATAGTACATTTAGTAATATATAATTTTAAATTATACAAATATTATGATATATCATAGTATAGTATATGATATATAATAATATATAATATATCATGAACTGTAATATACTATACTATGATATATCATAATACTTGTATAATTTAAAATTATATATTACTAAATGTATAATAACCTATAATACAATGTAAATATGAAATAGATACTCTAATATAATGTATCTGAGAAACATTTTCTTTAAGCTGTATTAATTTATGGCGTTCATTACCAACATATTTGTCATATTCAGTAGCATGTTGTAAAGAATAATGCCGTTGGATATTGAACCTCTTAATCAGTTGGGGTATTTTATGCCAAATTAAACACTTTGCTAATCCACTGCTCTCTACCAAAAAGAACTCCTCCTCCCATGATACATTAAAAGCATTGAGAATAGCGGGACGGTTTAGTGTATGAGCGGAAGCTCCGTCTTCAAAGTTCATCATACTGAACGACGTACAGTTTGCATACGTCAGAGCGCTCGCAAGACGTGCTCTTTAAAGCACACAGCGCTCATTTCTCAGAATCACGTAATGTGCCCAGCCCTTATGTAGAAGATGTCTAGAGAGACACCCGATTTCTCAGTTGAAATTATTGTACCACTAGAGAACTATATGAGCTGTCTTTGTAATATTTCAGGGGATGAAAATTCATCCATACAAGTTCACTTACCTTCAAAGTTTAGGGATTCACAACCTGTTATAATTTAGATGACACGTTCCAAAGATGTAGCCGCAAGAAAAAACCATTTATACTTTATGGCGTCAAAATGAAAAACAGCAACTTACGAGAGCAAATGAAATGAAATGAGCTTCTCTATCCAGCATCCTATATTCTAACCTGAATAATTTAAGTTGTTCACATAAATTACGATGTGATGACGAAATGAATAGGCCTACTTCTTTACGATCCGAAAGAGCAACGGCTTATAATAAAATACTGATGAGATGATGGGTTGCTAGTTGCATAATGCTAAGGTCATAATCGGTTGCTAAGTGATATAGGCCAGCCCGCAAGCATAGTTATAATGACCGTAAAATTGCTTTGCACTGATCTTATGCGAAGATGGTGGCAGAATGAGTAATCGATCATATCTGCTGGCGTATTGTGTTCGTGGTAAAGCACGCTCTATGTTTAGAATAATGACTCCATTGTCTTCGTCTAGTAATATGCATGGAAATGAATTCTTATTTCTCATATTTCTTCTTTAAAGTAACCATCTCCATCCCTAATGTTCGGATTAGAATCCTTAATATTTGTAATAAGCCAAAAAGTTGACTCCAATATATACGAATAAGGCGAGTAAAAGTAAGGAATATTGCTTGTAACTTCCCTATTCTCCATTTCATAAATAGGGTAACTCTATAGGCCTATATAAACATTATAGGGACTGATTATTGAACCTGTTTTCAAAAACAGATTGTAATACAATTTATAAAGATTGTGACAATTAGTTTTAATGGCACCATGCACTTATTTTTCCATTTTTGAATTCTTCAAGTCTCAAAACGCATAAAATCATTGTTTTTTATTATCATTTATAGACTATCATTTTGTATATTGTTTTGTATTGTTTTGTATATTGAAGCAAATAAAGCGATAGGGTTGGAAGTATATCCCGAAAAGACTAAGTATATGATTATGTTTCGTGACCAGAATATTGTACGAAGTGGAAATATAAAAATTGGAGATTTATCTTTCGAAGAGGTGTAAAAATTCAAATATCTTGGAGCAATAGTAACAAATATAAATGACACTCGGGAGGAAATTAAAAGCCGAATAAATATGGGAAATGCCTGTTATTATTCGGTTCAGAAGCTTTTGTCATCTAGTCTGCTGTCAAAAAACCTGAAAGTTAGAATTTGTAAAACAGTTATATTACCGGTTGTTCTGTATGGTTGTGAAACTTAGACTCTCACTTTGAGAGAGGAACAGAGATTAAGGGTGTTTCAGAATAAGGTGCTTAGGAAAATATTTGGGGCTAAGAGGGATGAAGTTACAGGAAAATGGAGAAAGTTACACAACGCAGAGCTGCACGCATTGTATACTTCACCTGACATAATTAGGAACATTAAATCCAGACGTTTGAGATGGGCAGGACATGTAGCACGTATGGGCGAATCCAGAAATGCATATAGAGTATTAGTTGGGAGGCCGGAGGGAAAAAGACCTTTGGGGAGGCCGAGACGTAGATGGGAAGATAATATTAAAATGGATTTCAGGGAGGTGGGATATGATGATAGAGACTGGATTAATCTTGCTCAGGATAGGGACCTATGGCGGGCTTATGTGAGGGCGGTAATGAACCTCCGGGTTCCTTAAAAGCCAGTAAGTAAGTAAGACTATTATTTTGTAAAAATTGCTTCAAATGTGTGATGCCAATATGCAGGGTGTTTTAAAAGTAACGCATAAATGCAATTAAAATTGAATTAGAGAATTTTGGACAAAATGCTCAGATACATCAAACCTTATATTTAGAAAGGAATATTATTTTTACGAAAAAAAAATAATTTTTAGACTATTGTTATGCGAGTTATGGAGTCGTCGAGAACATTTTTATGTGGAAACCTATACTTTCTTAATATCACCTGAAAGATCATTTCTTTAAATTTACTATTTAGTTTGTTTTGTACAGAAACACTATGGTTATGGTTACTTGGCACAATTTTATTATTAATATATTTTGTTAGTTCCAGTATTATTAATTAATTCATAGTTTTCTGCCCTAGGGCTGTCTTTCACTGCAAACCCTGTATTCACCAATATTTCCTATTTTCTGCCTTCCCCTTTGTCTCCGCATATAATTCATATACTCGTATCTTAATGTCATCTATCTTCTTCTGCCCCGAACTCTTCTCCCGTTCACCATTTCTTCCAGCGCATCCTTCAGTAGGCAGTTTCTTCTCAGCCAATGACCCAACCAATTCCTTTTTCTATCCCTGATCAGTTTCAGCATCATTCTTTCTTCTCCCACTCTTTCCAACACAGCTTCATTTCTTATTCTATCTGCCCATTTCAAACGCCCCATTCTTCTTCATATCCACACTTCCAATGCTTCTACTAACCTCTCCTACTTCGTCGTAATGTCCATGTTTCTCCGACATACAATGCCACACTCCATACAAAGCACTTTATTAGTCTCTTCCTTAGTTCTATTTCCAGAGGTCCACAGAAGATGCCTCTTTTTCTATTAAGGGGAGGCGGAGGTGAAATTTTCGAACAAAACTGGAGAAAAAATGAAAATTTGTTTTTTTTCATTTTTATTATCGTTATTTTGACATTCCGATGTTAGTTTTTGATTTTGTGCCCTTAAAAGCATGAAATTAAAACCAGGATAACTGTATTACTATATTATTCCCATAATAAACTAATACTTATCATTATTTATATACCTTCTCTGAACATATAAATAAAAATAAATATTGAAAATTTCTTACAATATGGTGCAGGGAGTATTTTATATCAAACGATATAAAGTTTTATAAAAGTATTAATATTTATAGAACTCTTGCACTTAGAAAGTTGGAACTTGGTATGTCCATTACTCATAACATACTTAGTATCCATGATCAATTTCAAACAAATCGGATAAATTTTGTGGATTTTGAAATATTTACCTCTACCTCCCCTTAAAAGCTTCCTTGGCCATTGCTATCCTTCTTTTCTCTTCCTGGCAACAGCTCATGTTACTGCTTATATCGTAGTACATCCCAAGTATTTGAAGCTGTCCACTTGCTCTTCTGCCTCATTTAGTATTGTCACGTTCAACTTCTTTACATTTCTTCCGACAACCATGGTCTTCGTTCGTAGAGAATGTTTATAAAATACCGAATAGGCCGTATTTATAATAACAGATTTCGTTTCATCCATACCAAAATGGACTTCCCTATAATCTGTAATGTTCACTTCAACATTTTGGCTACGTTCGTACTTACAGACTTACACAGGTTTGTGATATTGTTTCATTTGCTTTAAATTGCATCTACGAGTTTTTCACGAAAGACATTGAAAATTATTGTGCATAAATTCCGTGACACACAAGTGTTAATAGATTTAAATAAAAAGAAAACATTCGTACATTTACTCATTACTTATTCTGTCTAAATCTAAGTGACCTTCATCACAGTTCTAAAAGTGGAAAGGAGTCGAATATTCTTGCTTATAAATTAATTTCTGTTTATGTGTCTTTACCAGCACTCCTATAGAATAATGCTAACGCGGCGTAAAGGATATTTAATTGTTTATTACATTTCAAAAAGCAAGATTAAAATTTCCTTCTTGGCCAAGTTTCAGGGATTGTTATCGACCTTCTTCAGATGACTTAATACCATTGCAGATGCATCATGAGGTAAACATAGAGGAACACACAGATTTCTCAATCTCCTGTAACTGCAGTATTGGTTATAATATGTACATAGGTAGTGGTGAGCAATAATAAATTATTTTTTATCCTTTCAATGCAGTGGAGCTTATGACTACATGATTAATTATATTCTCTTAACTCATGCACAATCATTTTTATTACTTTTCATTATAAGCAACTAATAACATCATGGTGAAAGTGTAAAGAAAAATTTTATGACCTAGTGTTATAAGTTATAGGTAGAATAAAATAATTATACACTTTACAGTGGACTGCTGTACATCATCATCATAATCATCATCATCATCATCATCATCTATTATAATGGGCTAATTGTTTTTCTTCATATGTAATCCCATGTTTACGGTGTTTGTTGATGGCGATTTGTAACTTTGAACCCATCTTATCTTCGGTCTTCTTGATTTTAATTTTCCACTTGGTTTACGATCTCTCCTATTATAATGAATCTGATATATTCCGTTCTACCGATGATTATATTACTTTTTTTCTCCTGACTATTACACTTTTCTATAGTCCCGTCGCTCTTATTTCCGGCAGCCAATCACGTTGCAGGTCGGCTACATTTAAACGTGTGCGTCTTGTGATTCGCTGATGATGATGTCATACATTTCCTAAGGCTCGATAAATACTTAATATAATCGCCCGCCATTTTGGCTCTTTCGTTGGCGTTCGCAGAAAGCACACGAGGACGTCATTTTCCGCTCAATTATTTGCTGAATTACAGTGCGTTTGATTTACTATCACAGGAGCTACGACATGATAATGTTTAACGGTGTGGCAAATAGATTCCTCGTCTGGTAGCTCGGCAACGAAAGAACAAAAATGGCGAACGATACTACCTACCTAGACTTTATAGAGCCTTCACTTCCTGAGACGTAAGCAAAGAGGAGGATTCACGCCGGGAATAACAGCGCCGCGACTTTAGTCATACAACTTCTGTTTCTTTCTTTGCCAACATTGTACTTTCAATAACTGTACCTTTTAAAATGATTAAAACTTTTATATCATTTCTCTTGTTTATATTATTTAGGTTAAGTTATAGTTTCTGCTGTATGAGGTTATGAATAGTCACGTATCAGAGATTGTTTAATATACGAGTATATTGATAATTGAAGTGGAATGTAACTGCTTTAATAAAAATGAAACTGAATCAACAAAGCCTTCTTGACTAGTAATCGTCCATAGAGTTTAATGAAGAATGCATAGTTGGCACAACTGGTAACAAGAAAACAACTCATCATAACACATTACTGCCAACTAGCGGAATATTTGTAATGATGAGATGGTACAATAATACAAGACAGTTTGGTATTTTAGTAAGTCAATTAATATTTTATTGTATTAGAGTACTTTATTTCTTCTAATCCTTATATACTTTGTTCTAATCGTGTAATATTCAATTAAATCCCACTCGAGTTTTGAATTTCTGTAGAAAAATCAAAATCTCTAGTGAGATTAGTGTAGATAAAAATTTTTCTGTAATTTGTACGATATATTCTGTCGCATGTGTTTTTGACATAGAGCTACGTTTTTTTTTTCGTCACCTTGGATCGCCAATCCCTAGGTAATGATGTATAAAAAAAGCGTTACATTAGAATCGTTTTTAACTTTTACAAGAAATGAACATAGCGAAACGAAAGGTATATCACTATGTAGACAAAGGGGTCCCGTAACCGTAAACATCCGCACAAAATCGGTTGTCCCTCAAGGCCGGCGAGACAAGTGGTGAAAAGCATGCCTCGAAAACTGCGTTTCGGCGGTCAATGTATACGCATAATTCGGTGAAATCTGAACCAACATGGGCGTTTGAGGTGTTGATCGATCGAGCGCGACAAGATCGACAAAGTAGACGAGGAAAGAAATGATCCAGGGTAAATAGGATCCTCAGTTTTCACAAAGTAGTCTGAAAATTTATTAACCTTCAAAATACCTCGAAATTCAAACGTTGGGAGAATGCAAAAGTGTAAACGAGCACAACAGGAGAAAAGAGTATCCAAAGACAAATCAAACAAGCCCAAGACCACGTCTGTGAAATATAAGAGCGAACTCCGTGGACTCTGTGGCTGTAGAACGGCGAGATGTCATAGCAGCAGTCTACATTGGCTGAAATAGTAAATTCGAGTATTGCTACACTATAAGTCATTCATTCAATCAACCCAGTTTCAGAAATGAATTTACAGTTATGTTGGTTTGAATGTTTTATTTTTTTTCATTTTACAAATGTAGAGTATGGATCTATGATAACTCGACAAGAAAAGTAATTAGTGGAAGGCACGGAATATATTTTCTCTGCATATGAAACGACATTCCAATATCAATTCCAGCTCACAACAAATTTTTCACTACGGTTCATTCAAAGTGCATCTTGCGTATCTATTATCACTTTAATATTGCACAACTCGCAATTACAAATCAAATGAGTGGTAGCACAGATCTGTAGATGCTCTCGATGCCAAGATATTACTGAGAGAGGCAGCGCGGTACGGCTAATATACGCAACTTTGTATTGTATTGTATTGTATTGTATTTATTAACATTCCATGGTATTCATACATGCTTACAGCTAGAATATGGAACAAGTCAAAAAACTTAATACTATTATAAAATCTTAATTTATAGTCACAGTCTAGATGAAATATATACAGACGATATTTACAATATAGTCTACTAGTACAACACATAGTTTTAGTATCAATTTCATGAAGTGTTATTGAATGTCATGAATTCACGTACAGAATAGAAGGCGTGAGAAATTAGGTACTTCTTTAATTTGGCCCTAAATAATTTTATGTTTTGAGTTTCATTTTTTATATCGATAGAGAGGCTATTAAAAATTTTACTGCCATATAACGCACTCCTTTTTGATAGCACGATAGACTTGCCGATGGAGTATGAAAGTCATTTTTTTGACGTGTATTTATGCTATGAACTGTTGAATTAGTTACAAAGTTTTCACGATTACATACGAGGAAGACTATTAATGAAAAGATATACTGACAAGCCATGGGCATTATTTGTAGTTTTTTGAAAATAGTCCTACACGACTCCCTAGATTTCGCACCTACTATTATTCTATGCCCTTATATTCGTAGTGAGGAAAGGTGGCGTCACTGAGCGTGGTCAGACAAGTTACATTCGTTCATGGCATAACTATTAACGAATTAATAGCATTAGAATTCGGCTCTCGCTCATAGTGTTATTGTAGTAGGCCTATACATATGAAATTCTGTCATTTTTGTTTCACCACGGATTCCGGAACGAGTCCCGGGGAAAGACGTATTCTATAGGCATCAAAAATCGCTTGAGAAAATCTATAGTGATTGGTCAGAACATAATAACTCCAAAATGGTCATTTCCTGCTATCTACACCTACACAGATGAGCATGAACATGTACATATAATTAAACAATATGCCTAACCGTATCTGTGTTATTTTCATTCACATTTTTATGTAAGCCAGAGAGGTAGGATATGATGGTAGAGACTGAATTAATCTTGCTCAGGATAGGAACCGATGGCGGGTTGATGTGAGGGAGGAAATGAACCTCTGGCTTCCTTAAAAGCCATAAGTAGACTAAATAAGTATGTAAACTATAATTATGATTTTTTAAGGAAAAGTTAAAATAAAAATGATTGTATCTCAAAGCATCTTTTTTGGAGTTCTGACCAAACACACAGAAATATGATCATGGAATAATTATAAAATTTTAACATTCTTTTTCCTTGTCTCATAAATAACCTTTCGCGCTTAACATCTTTGGCCACCACACTGATAATGGACGTTCTAAGCGGGCTTCCAATTCACAACCAAATTTTCTGTACGCATCAAATCTGCAAGTGCACCTCAGCCGGCTATTTTAACATCTGTTACTAGCCCGGAAGCCAAGGGTATTTCTCCGCAGTAGGACAAGGTAATTTTCACTTGTCCATACAGTGAAAATGACGTCAGTTACTCTACGCCATCACAATTTCACATATGCATACACGAAACTTTCAATTTCGCATATCGTTATTCAATCACTCAAGCACAAAGACGTTGAGGAACAAGCTGCTTCTTTTACTTGGACACTACCGACACAGTGTTCATTGATCGTTTGTTTATTTTAACTTTTTTATGTCTGGCATTCACTCACTAATCGGCTGTTAACACACACTACGGTTGAGTGACTTCTTGTACACGCACCTTCAGCATAGTACATGACAGTTACTAAATGATTTAACGTGCCATGATTAAAATGTCACTGAGCTAGGACAGTGATTCTTTCATCACGTACAGACGTTCGGTAATACGCTTTAGTCCCCAGAGATATTACTTGCCACTCACTAAAGACAAATAATATCAGGCATTAAAGCGTAACGAGTCATTTGAAAATCGGACTTGTCGCAAGAAGTCAGTCTCCTTGAAAGTTAAAGCGGAGGGAAAAATAAGAAGAAAAAATAACAAGCGATTAGCAGAATCCCTATAATTGAGTAGGACGTTTAAATGGTTGGTAGTTGTGTGATTGTATGAATTTGGATCTTTGTAGCTTATGATGGGTCTAAGGGTTTTCGTCAACGTAATGATTTGTCACAGTGTTTGTAGCAGAGCTTTTCGTCACAGAAGAACTGTATGTAACAGTACGAGATTCGTCCCTAGGAGATCCATTTTCGCCATTTAATGTTTTAATTAATATATCTGTCTGCAATAATTTTGGAAAAAAGGAATGCCTTACGATTCTATAAAAACTAGTGGCTTGTGCAGCAAATGCTGCAACCTAAGTTCATTAGACGATCAAATAAAAATTTTTCAGATTTATTTTCAGTGAAGAATACCAGACATTTTGAAACTTATTTGCTTCCACAACAATGAAATGTACTCCCTCTGAATGGTTTTTTATGCCAAATACTTTTTCTTGAACCTATCCACCTTCAGGTTTTGAGTTTCAACGCGAAAACGCAAGTAACAATGTCAGGACGATCAGTGGGCTTTTTATGTGAGAGTAAAGCAATAACTATTTCAGGTCATTGTGGATTGTAGGTGAAAGTTAAAAATGTCAGGTTTGCTATGCTTTCGAACAATAGACAAAGCATCTTGGTATTGCTGCTGCATGTAGAGCTCGAAATGTAGAGGGTAAAATCATTTCATCCTGCTACGAGATCTTGCTGAAATGATCGGGAGACTACAAAATTTTGTAGGCCTCTTATTTTATCAGTAAGTAATACATTTTGGTCTTTCCTTAGGAACTGTAATTTTGGCGCTCTCTCGAGCCAATACTGAAGAGAATGACGCATATAAATATCTACATCACACCGCCGTTAAGTATATGAAAAATACCCAAGCCCACTTGATTAATAACTATAAAAATATTTGATTTTTAATAACAATATTATTATCTTAGTTATAGTTTTGTAGTTATATACACTATATAGCTGCCACTCAGTAAATTATAGAAATGAAGATCTAATTTAAGATATTCTCTACATCTACTTATATAACCCCAAAACGTTTCACTTTCATATCATGAACATAGCATTAATATGTATAATTAATGAAAAATAGTCACATCACGGCATTAACTATAATAATATTTCATTTCTAATTGTAATAATGTCATCAAACCATCTCAAGTTTTGTAGATTTTAATATCCAATACACAGCTGTACTCAGAAAATTACACACCGCAGAATCAGACCTGTAAATTATTTTTAGTAAGAGTTGAAATTTTTAATAACCAATTGAATTTGAGCTCTAAATATGTCAGAAATCCTGCAGGGCATGGCTTTCGTGTAATAGTCTATTGTTTATTGTAGTGTGTGTTTTGTTTTATCCAATAATGCAATTAGTTCTCAAAACTGACGAAAGACAGATTCTGGAAAATAGGAAAATTATGTAGGAAAACTAACGCTTCACTGAAAACTACTATTTTTCTGAAAAACTTTGGGTTTCAAGCTTCAAAATGAGGGTTCATTTATTAAAATCCGTTCAGCCGTTTCCCCGTAATTTCCATTACTATTTCAAATTATATTATATATATATATATATATATATATATATATATATATATATATATATATGAAAACAAAGGACACATGATAAAATACACGTTTTTGGTCAATTTTGTAAGTGTTCGTAAAATTGATAAAATACAATAAAATTTACGAAAATATATAACAGTTGTATGAGCACTATGAAGTTGAGCTTCTTTATTTATCATACATGTTTCGGGGATTGTATCCCCATCATCAGGGTTGTCAAGACAGAGTGAATCCGGATGTTTGTTTTGTACTGTGTGACATGATCAACACATTTTTAGCTTCAGAATACTAGCCAATTAAAGAAATTATACTTCTGAATAGCTTTCTCTATTTGCAATAATCTTTTATCCTTAAAACTAAAGAAAAAAAGATATTTTACTGACAACTTCAAATTAATGTAACTGTAAAAATATTGAGATTAGGACAAATGTTTACATGACATTTTTGCTCACAATGTCTTCGGAAATAAGCTACGTAAGTGATGATAAATCCTCGTGAATCACCCTGTATATAAGTTTTAATCGTAGTAGGCCTACATGTTTTCGTTCAGCTTTGTCTCTCTATTTCGAGAGCGGTGACACGAAAAGTAAATAAACTCATTTAAGTTGAATAATTCCAAGGCAAAATTGTTCCCGGGTCGGGTATCGATCCCGGGACCCTTCGCTTAGCGCGCGAACGCTCTATCGACTGAGCTACCCCAGGAACCATACACGACACCGTCACAATTTTTCCTTTGTATCCACACAACTCAAATGAGCTGACAAGACGCCAGAACTCAACTATGAGTGCACACAATACTGTGTGACTTAAATTGTGGCTTTCTGTTAACGTACCTCCAGTAACGAATGTATTATGCAAATCTGGCTTTCACGTAGTAGCTCTCTGTAAAGTAGGTTTGAATAATTTCAAGGAAAAATTGTCCCGGGATCGATACCCGACCCCGGAACAATTTTTCCTTGAAATTATTCAAACCTGCTTTACAGGGAGCTACTACCTGAAAGCCAGATTTGCATCATTTAAGTTGAATCGTCAAATAGATAATAAACACTACCAGTGACAGCCCTCCATGTTTTCCTGTATCCAAATTACATCAGTATATTTATTTTCGATGATGGCTCGCTAAAGAATAGCCTATGACACTATATTGATTACAAAATGACTAATTTGCAACTAATACATAACTGCAATTACTTCAAATTCTCAAATCGAGCCGCAAAGATTGTTAACGACATAATTTAGTATTTCCTGTTTTGTACCTTGAAATTTCGAAAATGTCACATCTAGGACACTGCTTTTTCCGACAACTTTACTTTCTCCGCGACAGGAACGTGTCAAGTAATTTTTCGGTGGAATTTTGTGACAGTCTGTAGGCTGAATTTCTCCGTATTTACCGTTAAAATTGTCCCGTTGAAAAATGACCTTCCTTTACCCTATAAATGCAAAGTACCAACACGATGTATTGGACAGATGGCCTTTAGATAAAAAGCGGTAGTAAAATCATTAATGACCGTGTTAATCTAACCTCGACGTTATTGAATATAATGGCAGCCGAGTGGACTCCGAGAAGACAAATGTCTCATTGCACAACTGACAGAGTCACAGTTTTAATAGAGGTTCTCACTACACAATTTACCTAGTTTGCTTATTGTTGCCGAAGTGTGTGCAGGTTGTGAAACAGATGCCTTACAACTAGCAGGTCACCTGTGTTGTTAATCACAATGACTTGGTGGTTATTCCTCAAGATTATTATATACGCGTATGTGAGTAAATTATACGTAAATGCAAATTTGAGCAGACATTTGCTGCAATAGTTCAGAGTTCTATTTACAAGATGTATTCGATGAATAAAATTCCATTCCATTACAACACGTGAAATCGAATTCTATTTATAAGGGATATTTATTTTTAAAACTGAGGTAGATCAAATTACCGACGACGGAGATATATTTACATTGGATATTGGAAAGTATGGTCCGATCGAATAATTACCGAAGATCGAGTTCTCGTACAAAGGAAAGTTAGATCCAGTCAGAATACTACCGACGATCAAGTTCTATTTACATAGGATATTTGGAAGATAAGGTTAGGTTTGTTTACAATGGAGATTTGGAAAGTAAGGTTCGGTCGAATATTACCGACGATCGAAATGTATGTGCAATGGATATTCGGAAAATAAATTCCGGCCGAATATTACCGACGATTAAGTTCTATTTACAAGGCATATTCGGAAAGTAAGTTCCGGCCGAATATTACCGACGATCAAGTTCTATTTTTTTTATTGGGTTATTTTACGACGCTGTATCAACATCTAGGTTATTTAGCGTCTGAATGAAATGAAGGTGATAATGCCGGAGAAATGAGTCCGGGGTCCAGCACCGAAAGTTACTATTTACAAGGCATATTCTGAAAGTAAGTTCTGACCGAATATTACCGACGATCAAGTTCTATTTACAAGGCATATTCTGAAAGTAAGTTTCGGTCGAATATTACCGACGATCAAATTCTATTTACAAGGCATATTCGGAAAGTAAGTTCCGGCCGAATATTACCGACGATCAAATTCTATTTACAAGGCATATTCGGAAAGTAAGTTCCGGCCGAATATTACCGACGATCAAATTCTATTTACAAGGCATATTCGGAAAGTAAGTTTCGACCGAATATTACCGACGATCAAGTTCTATTTACAAGGCATATTCGCAAAGCAAGTTCTAGCCGAATATTACCGACGATCAAGTTCTATTTACAAGGCATATTTTGAAAGTAAGTTCCAGCCGAATATTAACTATGATCAAATTTTCTTTACAAGGCATATTCTGAAAGTAAGTTTCGGCTGAATATTACCTACGATCAAGTTCTATTTACAAGGCATATTCTGAAAGTAAGTTCTGGCCGAATATTACCGACGATCAAGTTCTATTTACAAGGCATATTCGCAAAGCAAGTTCTGGCCGAATATTACCGACGATCAAGTTCTATTTACAAGGCATATTCGGAAAGTAAGTTTCGGCCGAATATTACCGACGATCAAGTTCTATTTACAAGGCATATTCTGAAAGTAAGTTCCAGCCGAATATTAACTATGATCAAATTTTATTTACAAGGCATATTCGGAAAGTAAGTTCCGGCTGAATATTACCTACGATCAAGTTCCATTTACAAGGCATATTCGGAAAGTAAGTTCCGGCTGAATATTACCTACGATCAAGTTATATTTACAAGGCATATTCGGAAAGTAAGTTCCGGTTGAATATTACCGATGATCAAGTTCTATTTACAAGCCATATTCGGAATATTACAGATGATCAAGTTCTATTTACAAGGCATATTCGGAAAGCAAGTTCCGGCCGAATATTACCGACGTTCAGCTTCTATTTACAAGGGATATTCAAAAAGGTCCGGATGAATATTAGGCCTACCGACAATCGAGTTCAATTTTTTTAATTTGGTTATTTAACGACGCTGTATCAACGACGAGGTTATTTAGCATCGATGGGATTGGTGATAGCGAGATGATATTTGGCGAGATGAGGCCGAGGATTCGCCATAGATTACCTAACATTGCATTTCGGTTGGGGAAAGCCTCGGAATAAATCCAACCAGATAATCGGCCCAAGCGGGAATCGAACCCGCACCCGAGCGCAACTCAGAATCGGCAGACAAGCGCCTTACCCAACCGAGCTACGCAGGTGGCTTTTTTATTGGGTTATTTTACGACGCTGTATCAACATCTCAGGTTATTTAGCGTCTGAGTGAAATGAAGTTGATAATGCCGGTAAAATGAATCCGGGATCCAGCACCGAAAGTTACTCAGCATTTGCTCGTATTGGGTTGAGGGAAAACCCCGGAAAAAACCTCAACCAGGTAACTTGCCCCGACTGGGACTCGAACCCGGGCCACCCGGTTTCGCAGCCAGACGCGCTGACCGCGCAGGTGGCTCCCGAGTTCTATTTACAATGGACATTTGGAAAGTGAGTTCCGATTGAATATTACGGACAATCAAATTCTATTTGCAAGGAATATTCGGAAAGTAAGATCCGATCAAATATTATACTGATGATCGAATTAACTTACATTTGCCAATTATATTACGGAAAATCGTGTTCTATTTACAAGGGATAGCTATTCGAAAAATAATGTCCGGTCGAATATCACCGATAATAAAGTTCAATTTCCAATTAATATTTGGAAAGTAAGTTTCGATATACTATTACCGAAAATCGTGTTTCATTTACAAGAGATAGACCTATTAGTAAAACAAGATCAAGTCGAATAATACAGACAATAAAATTTCCATTTCCAATGGATATTCGGAAAGTAAGGTCAGGTCGAATATTACCAATTATCGAATTCTATGTACAAGAGATATTCGGAATTTAAGATTCAGCCGAATATTACCGACGGTCGAGTTCTATGAGCAATGGAGATTCAAAAAGTAAAGTCCGGTCGAATATTAGGCCTATTGACGATCGAGTTCTATGTGCAATGGATATTCAAAAAGTAAAGTCCGGTCGAATATTAGGCCTATTGACGATCGAGTTCTATGTGCAATGGATATTCAAAAAGTAAAGTCCGGTCGAATATTGGGCCTATTGACGATCGAGTTCTATGTGCAATGTATATTCAAAAAGTAAAGTAAGGTCGAATATTAGGCCTTTTGACGATAGAGTTCTATGTGCAATAGATATTCGGAAAATGAAACCTAGGCGAATATTATCAATTATCGAGTTCTATTTACAATGGATAATCGGAAAATTAAACCTAGGCGAATATTGCCAATGATCGAGTTATATGTACAATGAATATTCGGAAAATGAAACCTAGGCGAATATTACCAATGATCGAGTTCTATTTACAATGAATATTCGGAAAATGAAACTTAGGCGAATATTACCAATGATCGAGTTCTATTTACAATGGATATTCGGAAAATGAAACCTAGGAGAATATTACCAATGATCGAGTTCTATTTACAACGGATATTCGGAAAATGAAACCTAGGAGAATATTACCAATGATCGAGTTCTATTTACAATGGATATTCGGAAAATGAAACCTAGGCGAATATTACCAATGATCGAGTTCTATCTACAATGGATATTCGGAATGTAAGGCCCAGTCGAATATTACCGACGATCGAGTTCCAAAAGTTTTGCGCATGCACAGACTGTTAAAGTGAATGATTGGGAAGAAATCCATCACTTGATGAACCCATGTGATTATTTGTTGTGAAATGTTGGTTGACAAAGTGAATAAACGTAGAATCCCGTCAGAAGTGACGTCTCGCTTCTTCCATGCAAGAAATATAATCGTCGCAGAAATTCACCGCTAGAGGTGTGGGGTTTACGGATCTAACGTTATGAGTGAAGGGAAGGTCAGACAGTGATGACAGTTCGAAGATGAGGAAATAAACGTGCGTGATGGTAAAAGAAGCGGACGGCTTGCGAAACATGTGGCTATGAAAACTCGTGAAAAAGAGGCGTTTCATAATTTAGGAACTGGCTATGCATTTTTCACAAACTTCACTTACACTACTGCACGAAATTATGACAGATGGATTACAGCTTTTACCAAAGTTTAAGCACATCCCTTCAAAACAGATGTTTCACTCCTGACTTTATGCGTAACCCCCTTATCTTAATAAAGGGTACAAATGAAGTTTTTACTTTAAACCCAATCTCTCTAGCTTTCAAACTATGGATTATATAATAATTTTTCTGTTACGAAAACTAATCAAAAAACTACATTTTTGTAGGAAAAAATTAATTACTTCAGAATGAGTGACTAAGGTTAATGAATTTTGGGGTAGAGTTAGACATATCTGAAATGTTTCTTGTACAATTAACACTTTTTATTTTAAACATTTGTGGCAGCTCGTTGTAATCCAAACTTTCTTTCTTTCATTTAGGAAAAATTGTCAGTTTCCAAAATTCTCTTAAGTTTGAAATTCGCGACAAATTGGTCAGGGACCGTCACTGCCATTTACATCATAACATGGGAGTTGGTAAAAACTTGTAATTCAGCTTATTCCCTCCATGTTTAGTAAACAGTTGTGGAGTTTGTCACAAGTGTAGAAAGGTTAGATTTATTCCTTAAAAAAAAAGTGAAAATGGGTCGAAATTTAGTGAGTATGGAATTGTATCACAAATATGATACAGGGACATCATTTTATTTTTACTAACATTTTTAATATTAACTTGCCTATACCTCTGGATCAACGCCGTTTGCTACCCCCTTTCACGACTAGAGTTCGATGATACTGGCGTAATATACAAACAAATTACTTTACTAGATATAGGAGGGAAGAAAAGCAGTTCATCCATTTACGTAAACTAGGAAATATCGCGATTTTGAGTTTGATCATTTCCATTAGGTTTTTGTTTAATCAAAATACAGTACTGTATTAACAATGAGTGTTTTTACTCACGAACTGAGTTATCCATGCAAACGTATTCATTATGCTGTGTATATTATACTGTCTACAGCACATTAGCATACAATATAGAGAATGAAGTTAAATTTTAAAATAATCATAGTATGGATATTTAAACCATGTATTGTGGGTCCCTATCACCACGGCATGGCGCGTCCTCAGGTTGCGGATAGAGGAGACGGCCTCCAGATATGGAGGGTAGCTGTGAATATATTGAATAAGCAGTCGTGGACAGCCGATAAGGGGTGATCCTCCAGCTTGGGGGTTCGGCGAAGGGCTAACAACCCATCACCGTAAAAAACAGCTTGTTACGTATCCCTATAATAAGCCTCGGAATAGGACTGATTCTCTGGCACGACCACAGCAAAGGAATAAGGATTTGAGATTTGGCACTTGGAACGTAACTAGTCTTTATAGAACAGGAGGGGTAACATTAGTAGCAAAAGAACTAGTTAGATATAGAATAGACTTCGTAGGAGTACAAGAGGTTAGGTTAGATGGGAATGGCATATCACAAATAGGAGATTACTTGTTGTATTATGGGGAAGGAAAAAATAATCACCAATTATGAACAGGATTCTTTGTTCATAAAAGAATAAAATCAGCAGTAAAAAAGGTCGAATTTATCAGTGACAGGTTATCATATTTAGTACTTAAGGGTAGATGGTGCGACATCATAGTTATAAATGCTCACGCCCCTACAGAAGAGAAAGACGACCATATAAAGAATAGCTTCTATGAAGAATTGGAACATACTTTTGATCAGTTCCCTAGATATCACATGAAAATTTTATTGGGGGATTTCAATGCTAAAGTAGGACGGGAGGATATTTTTAGACCAACTATTGGAAAAAAGAGCCTACACGCAATTATTAGTGACAATGGAGTTAGATTAGTCAACTTTGCCACATCGAAAAATTTAATTGTCAAAAGTACAACATTCCCCATAAGGATATACATAAATATACTTGGACTTCTCCAGATGGATTGACACACAACCAAATAGATCACATCTTGATAGATAAACGGAGACATACTAGTATAGTAGATATTCGAACTTTCAGGGGTGCAGACTGTAATTCTGACCTTTATTTGGTGATTGGAGAATTAAGAGAAAGATTATCAGTAGCCAAGCGAGTAGAGCAACAAGTTAATGTTACTAAATTCAATATTTTGAAATTAAAGGACGAGGAAGCTAAGCAAAATTATCAGGTCGAAATTTCGAATAGGTTTGCCACTTTAGAAAGTTCCGACGAAGTTGAGAAAGAATTAGATGTTAATAGCGTGTGGGAAAATATAAGAGATAGTATCAAAATTGCAGCTGAGCAGAGCATAGGTTATTATGAAACTAAGAAAAAGAAACCGTGGTTTGATGAAGATTGTTGCATGGTAGTAGAAAGAAGGAAACAGGCAAAATTGAAATTCTTACAGGATCCAGTTGAGGAGAAGAGAGATAATTATTTCAATGAAAGACGGGAAGCAAGTCGTACACTTAGGAATAAAAGAGAGGTTACTTGAAAGAAAAACTGAATGAGGTAGAAACAAATAGTAAGAATAAAAACATTCGAGATTTATATAAGGGTATAAAGGAATTTAAGAACGGATATCAGCCAAGGGTAAACGTGACCAAGGATGAGAATGGTGACTTGCTTGCAGACTCTCCATCAATCCTAAACAGATGGAAAAACTATTTTGCGCAACTACTAAATGTACATAGGCCAAATAGAAATGATCGGGACGAAATTGAAATACAAACTGCTGAGCCATTTATACCCGAACCCACGCTTTCAGAAGTCGAAATTGCGATAGAAAATCTGAAAAAGTACAAGTCTCCAGGTATCGATCAAATTCCAGCAGAATTAATACAAGAGGGTGGGAGTGCATTATATAGCGAAATTTTTAAACTTGTACTTGCTATTTGGGAAAAGGAAATTGTACCAGAACAATGGAAGGAGTCCATAATTGTACCTATTTTTAAAAAGGGGGACAAAACCAACTGTGGTAACTTTCGAGGAATATCACTTTTGTTGACGTCGTACAAAATTTTGTCCAATATTCTTTTGAGAAGATTAACTCCGTACGTAGATGAAATTATTGGGGATCATCAGTGCGGTTTTCGGCGTAATAGATCGACTATTGGTCAGATTTTTTGTATTCGACAGATAATGGAGAAAAAAATGGGAGTATAAGGGTACAGTACATCAGTTATTCATAGATTTCAAAAAGGCTTATGACTCGGTTAAGAGGGAAGTATTATATGATATTCTTATTGAATTTGGTATTCCCAAGAAACTAGTTCGATTAATTAAAATGTGTCTCAGTGAAACATACAGCATAGTCCGTATAGGTCAGTTTCTATCTGATGCTTTTCCAATTCACTGCGGGCTAAAGCAGGAGATGCACTATCACCTTTACTTTTTAACTTCGCGCTAGAATATGCCATTAGGAAAGTTCAGGATAACAGGCAGGGTTTGGAATTGAACGGGTTACATCAGCTTCTTGTCTATGCGGATGACGTGAATATGTTAGAAGAAAATACACAAACGATTAGGGAAAACACGGAAATTTTACTTGAAGCAAGTAGAGCGATCGGTTTGGAAGTAAATCCCGAAAAGACAAAGTATATGATTATGTCTCGTGACCAGAATATTGTACGACATGGAAATATAAAAATTGGAGATTTATCCTTCGAAGAGGTGGAAAATTCAAATATCTTGGAGCAACAGTAACAAATATAAATGACACTCGGGAGGAAATTAAACGCAGAATAAATATGGGAAATGCGTGTTATTATTCGGTTGAGAAGCTCTTATCATCCAGTCTGCTGTCCAAAAATCTGAAAGTTAGAATTTATAAAACAGTTATATTACCGGTACTTCTGTATGGTTGTGAAACTTGGACTCTCACTCTGAGAGAGGAACATAGGTTCAGGGTGTTTGAGAATAAGGTGCTAAGGAAAATATTTGGGGCTAAGGGATGAAGTTACAGGAGAATGGAGAAAGTTACACAACACAGAACTGCACGCATTGTATTCTTCACCTGACATAATTAGGAACATTAAATCCAGACGTTTGAGATGGGCAGGGCATGTAGCACGTATGGGCGAATCCAGAAATGCATATAGAGTGTTAGTTGGGAGACCGGAGGAAAAAGACCTTTAGGGAGGCCGAGACGTAGATGGGAGGATAATATTAAAATGGATTTGAGGGAGGTGGGGTATGATGATAGAGACTGGATTAATCTTGCACAGGATAGGGACCGCTGGCGGGCTTATGTGAGGGCGGCAATGAACCTTCGGGTTCCTTAAAAGCCATTTGTAAGTAAGTAAGTATGGATATTTAAACACATTTTTAAAAATGATGGACGTTTATTTCGATACAGTCTTCAGTTCTTTTGTGCATATTATCGCACTATAGACTATTGTACCTAATTTCAAGTGCCAGTTTCGTCCTTCGTACTAGTAACTCAAGTTGAAATAATTCTGTACCTACTTTATAAAAGAGTACCTTACGTACTGTAAATTCAATCTTCACTTCTGCCCGATCCGAAAAGATAAAATTACTCAGACATACTATCTACCGTCCGTCCAAGGGGTTTTGTCGTAGGGTCGTAGAAAGGGGAGAAATCACGTGACAGTTAATTACATAACGAGGCCCTTTCATTTAAATGATTTTAAATAGTTGTATAATATTACGTAGTCGTCGTAACAGAAATTAATGTTTTCAGAAAAGAGCTAAGACAGCCCAGCCACTAGCTGGCGCATAAAAGCTGGTGGGGGAAACCGGGATGCGACGTAGGCAAATGGACGACAGTACCTGTGCGAAAATGATTCAATATTGAAAGCTCTTTCGTCACTGGAAAACGCGAACATATTTTTGGAACGTACTGTTTACTGTGACCGTAAGGCTACTATGACTGTATATGCGGTCTTGGATCTGTGTGGAGGACGGTTGAACTTCATTAGTAAGAGGTGGGAGTGAAGTACGTTCAAAAACTCAGGTACAATAAAAATTGAAGTAAAAATAAAATGATGTCCATGTATAAGAGGTTATGAAGGTTAATATGGACGAAAGAAAACATCTTATACAGTATCTTCAGATTCGGATATATTTTACGAAGACGCTAAATAACCTGAGATGTTGATACAGCGTCGTAAAATAACCCAATAAAATAAAATAAATAAAATATTTTACGACTTCACGATTCTCTGCCTTACCAGTAGTTTCGTTCCATTGATACGGATTTAACACGTCTAACTCTTGGCTTTCCACTCTCTCTTTCCGTTTTGAATAGTTCGGGCGTTTCTTTTACATGTCGCCACCGCCCACCTCATCACGTTCAAGTGTCATTTCCATCCAGTTTGCTCTTTGAACTTGACTAGGGAGTGGATATCACAGAGCTGCATTTACTGTAATTTCCACCGCGCTCCTTCTACGCCTTTAAAAGAAGTTTATAATCAGAAACTGTAGCTACACATCATGTAACAGGGTGTACGGGCATATTAATATAATCATTAACGTCATTGCCTATAATCGTCATATGTCACGAATTAGATCTTTGTAGGCCATCTCGACCTCAAATAGTAGCCATTTTGAAGGTCGTTTCTTTCACTCGTAACCTTTCGGTTCCTTTTATATTATTATTATTATTATTATTATTATTATTATTATTATTATTATTATTATTATTATTACCGGTTGTTCTGTATGGTTGTGAAACTTGCACTCTCACTCTGAGAGAGGAACAAAGGTTAAGGGTGTTTGAGAATAAGGTGCTTAGGAAAATATTTGGGGCTAAGAGGGATGAAGTTACAGAAGAATGGAGAAAGTTACACAACGCAGAACTGCACGCATTCTATTCTTCATCTGACATAATCAGGAACATTAAATCCAGAAGTTTGCGATGGGCAGGGCATGTAGCACGTATGGGCGAATCCAGGAATGCATATAGTGTGTTAGTTGGGAGACCGGAGGGAAAAAGACCTTTGGGGAGGCCGAGACGTAGATGGGAGGATAATATTAAAATGGATTTGAGGGAGGTGGGATATGATGGTAGGGACTGGATTAATCTTGCATAGGATAGGGACCGATGGCGGGCTTATGTGAGGGCGGCAATGAACCTTCGGGTTCCTTAAAAGCCATTCGTAAGTAAGTAAGTAAGTATTATTATTATTATTATTATTATTATTATTATTGTAGGCATTTCTGTTGGATTCTATTTTTTTGCAATTCACAATTCTGTCAACTAATAGTTGTATTTTTAGAACAGTGGTTCCCAAACTTTCAGAAGACACGATCCATTTTTGGGCAAAACTTCTGTATTCGACCATCACTACCTAACTGGTAGGGTTCTTAACTTATTAGAGGAAGCTGAATAAATAAATTTTATTGAAAATAAATAAAATATTATTGAAAAGCTTCCGTTTTGTATCGTATAATCTCAAGTTACAAGGTTTAATTGTCACAAAATTGCTAAACATTGCAGCTAGAAATACTTCATTCTTCACTACACACTTTTAACACTTGTATATCAATAATTATATTTTTTTCACTAATATCGGCACCCCAGCCTGAGGCTTATTGTATCTATAGTCCGTCCCAGGGATCTGTAGAGAGACTTCGCGCATATGGGGGCGGAGTCTATCTGTGCCGGAGTGTATTGCGGGCAGCATCAGCTCTAGGCCGCTAAGGAGTAAGATGCTCGTGGTAGGGAGTTCATATAGAAATTGTCCTCTTCCTGCAAGCGATTGGTAGCTTCGTTTAGCCAGTGCCTCCCCCCAGAGCAGTCATTGGTCCTCATCCTCCCACATACCACTTGCGCAGAGGTCTTATTTCGTCTTTTTACTCTACAGATTCGTGGGACGAACCGTAGACCCACAACTCAACTGAACACAAGCAAGCACTACAGGATTCTCCCGTTTACTGGGTCAGGGTATCCGGGGGCCACTGCGAGACACCACACACACTGGGACAATGGACAGACAACCAGTCCTCGTGAAGAGATCTGAATTAAATCCCTCCTGACTTCACGACAGGGAATAGAAGCCGGGCCACCTTGACCAGGAGACAGTACGCAATGATATGGTTAAACATGTTAAATAATAAAACTATTTTGGTATTTTACCTAGTACCTAACTACTTTCGGTGGGAACTTTAAGCCAATATCAAACTTCTAGTGAGGTCTTGAGCTTTCTTCTGATTTCTTCTTGCTTGGTGTCTTGGTGGTTGTTGTTGTTCATTGACATTTCTGGCTTTGAGCCAGAGACCGATTTAGGGTCTTATACGCGCAGGAGGTTCTCTCCAGCCATTGTACATAAATAACATATAAATATATTTACACATATGAAACTATTTCTGGCATAAGTGCCAGTAGATGTGTGAGTGCAGTGAATGATTCCTTTTATTTTGTGTAGGCCTAATTTGTTGATTTGCTATATTTGTAGGGGACTAGTTAGTATTAATATAATATACATATGGTACATATCAGGAATGGTGAACGGGAGAAGAGTTCGGGGTAAAAGATATCACCTGATAGACAACGTTAATGTATTATTATGGGGAGATTGAGAGGAAATAAGAATTTGGGGAGAATGAAAAATGCTGGATTCGCAGTTAAAGACCTGCTCTTGGGCAGAACACTATGTATGCATGTATACATACATATTTACGTACATACATATTTTTTTGTTGAGATTTTAAAGTTTCCCCTTCCGGTGGCAGAAGCGTATAATGGTTATGGAGACTTTCATAGGATAGAGTTATTTTATTGATCTGTGTGTCCTCTCAGACAGTATTCAAATTTCCAACACGTGTTTGCGGTTTTGTTTGTGTGTTTTAGTTTGGTGGTTGGGGCTGGTGGTAATTGTGGAGGAGTTTCTCCAGTGTTGTTCTGTTGTTTGTGTTCGGTGAATTTGCGAAGATGTGTTGTGTATATACGCGATTTACTGCCGAATATGTGTAGCAGTGTGTAGATAGAGGGGGGTGTGTTTGTGATTGGTAATGTTGTGTTGAAAAGAGTGTGTGCTCTGAAATTTATGATCTGTCCCAGGATTCTCCGCGCATATGGGAGCGGAGTCTATCCCACCCAGCATCGTGATGCACTTGGGGAGCTACGATAGGTAGCGAAATCCGGTTACCAAAGCCAGCTATAACGCCTGGGAGGACCATCGTGCTAACCATACGATGTCTCCATTCTAGTGAGATGATCGTCCACCTCTGCTTCGGCATGTGGACGTGAGGCCAGCAGCCAGCTGATCGGTCTGGGTCTTTAAAGGGCTGTAGCACCATGAATGGCTCCGGTTTATAAGGTACGCTTCTGGGAAATAAGACCTGTCAGAGGTAAAAGCAGAATGACCCACCTGTCAGCATCAGATTCAACGAATGCTACCCAAGTTGCCTATCAATCTCGAACAATAATCGTATACAGGACGCAAAATGGATCATTCTGAGCCAAAATGCGTGGATTCATCCCGAGTCCGGATCTCGGAATGCCAAGCCAGCCAGCCAACAACGAGAAAACCTGTTAGGTTGGGCAGCAGATGTATAATTTATTGTATTAATTACATTCAAGCTATTCTCAAATATATTAGTGACTCTGAATAAGCACATAGTGTGAAACATTATTGGCAGAACAAAGAGTGTATATTGTAGGTACAGTATCCTGGATCTGAGAAGGATTTGAACACAAGACCTTTTGACTTTACTTTCACTAAGCGCTGTTGATTGAAGGTCGCTTCTGTTACATGAAATAAATCATGCACTACCTATTACGATTAACTTCAACCTCAAATCTCAGCATTGAACTTCATTCTTGCTGTTGAAACACAGACTCTTATATATGTAGGTAAACTGTCTCATAAGGATCTAACGACCAAATGATATCCTCTATCCAGCTACGACAACTTCATCTCTGAGAACACATGATATGCAAAAAAAGAGAGTCATTTACATATTTAAACTGTTAAGACATACTGCCCATAGGCCTATAAATTTCATTTTTGAACACACGGAACAAACAAAATGAATGACGTTTCAGAATATTCGAGACGATAATTATTATTGTAAAAGTGTATCACTGAAACTAAAGTATCAAGTTATCTTACTCGTTAAATATTAAGGACATCGAGGTATCGATTGTATCAATAATTCAGGTCTGTGAAATAAAAATTTCGAACAATTAATTATTTCTGTCATCAAGTGATCATTGGTTAACAGTTTCTTATTAAACGTTGCATTTATATAGCCTACACTAAACGCTAAGGATACTGGGTAGTTAGAGGACTGCTAATAGTTATTGAAATAAAATTCCACCTAAATGTATGCAAAAAACAAAAGAAATCAGAACTCAGCTCCTATTTTTTTCCCCATGAATAACCTGTGAAAAAAATCTCTGCTATATGCGTTAAATGATTCTTATTGCTGCAAAGTATACTATTTCAAGACAATTTTATTGGAAATATCCCTAATTATAAAACAAAATGACATTTCAACACGTAGATATCTTATATATTATCTTTTCACCAGCCACTGTTGATAATATGGCATCTCGCAAATTCTTAAAGATTCCCTGCAGATTATACAATTTCATTTATACCACTCAGAAGGCCTTAATTAAGGATATGCTAATTTTAAATAAAATCTTTTATTTTTAAGTACGAGTATAATTTTAAAGTCATCTTCTAAGATTTTATTTTATAATTGATAAGGTGCTTAATTATTACATTTCATTTTTATAACAATACTCATATTTAATTAATTATATTTTTATTTGCTATTAATTTCTGGATCCTCGTGGTCATCCTTAATTAAGGCCGGACGATTTATTTCTCTCTCTCTCTC
This sequence comes from Periplaneta americana, assembly GCA_025594305.2. NCBI lineage: Eukaryota > Metazoa > Arthropoda > Insecta > Blattodea > Blattidae > Periplaneta > Periplaneta americana. The sequence goes on from JAJSOF020000001.1 coordinate 31,556,874, forward strand.
TCGTTTCTCAACTTTATGAACAACTGAAAGTTGTTTGTTAGTAACACAAAATTGAAAAAAAAAAAGTTTTGTGTAAGTTTTCAAAATTAATAATACCTCATAAAACGAAGAATCTGAAGAAATTAAAGAAGCTCTATATAGACTAATTTAGAATTATTACCTGCAAATACACGGAAGCAATGTGAATATAACCTCAATTTAATTTAATACTGCCGTTGGTAAAAAATTAATGGCCTTGCATCATCTGTCAAGCCTTTGAACAGTTGAAAGTTGTTTACTTTTAATGCGCTTTCTAATAATAGTTCATTTTTAACACAACCATGTACTGCTAAAAGACATAGTTCTAACAATATCTGCGTAACATGCCATAGAAATCGGACCTATTACAAGTATTAATTTTAATAGTGTACCTAAAAACTTTAGTAGAATAGTAATTAGAGACATTAAGACAATTAGGAACAAATGTAGTAATACCATACGTCAAGACAGAGGTATTTAAATTAGTTACGTAAAGGGCGATAGCTAATGGGCTGAATGCTAACACGCCTCTGAGCTCATCTACTACTCCATCATGTTACATTGACACCTGCTATTTGTTTACGGACATCATCACACGTTACTGAAGCCACTAATCGTGAGGCAAATTTAGGGGTTATGGGTTACAACCTCTACGAAACGTTCTTGTGGTGAGTGGAAGAGTAATTGAATTTATTTTTCAAACACTAACCTTCAACGTGTGGTTGAGTGTGTGTTGACCTCGGAGAAGAA
>JAJSOF020000001.1:31557741-31607264 GCA_025594305.2 Periplaneta americana
CACCTGTAGAAATTTCTCGCAACTATGATTTTGCTATAAAAGAAGAAACGCCAGCGAACTCGAGCAGAGTTTTCAGTTGATTAATCAGCCAGTCAGTGACTAAGCAAGAGCAAGCAAGCCAGTCTTGTGTACCGGAGTTCGACTCGAGTGTGCGTCCGCAACTGTTGTCAGCATCCGAGGACCTGAGTTCGAGTGCAGTGGACCGCAGTTGGAGGGACCTGAGTTCGAGTACAGTGAACTGTCTCTGAAGGTCTGTGGTTCGAGATTCTGTGAACTCGAGTGACTGAGCTAGAAGAACTGTGAACTGAGAACTGACAGTTCTGATTTGTAAATAGTGCTTTGTAAATATTAGTTAAGATTAACAGTTCATTGTTGTTCGTAATAGTCCAAGTAAATTGACATTGCCGTCAGTGGAGTGCTATAACGAATACTGTGTTGAGTGAAAATCCTATTGTTGACGAGAGCGTTAAGGTGAATTGTAGAAAGGAATTACATTGTTGTTACTAATAAAATTCACAATATTATTATTATTATTATTACTATTATTATTATTGCAGGCATTTCTGTTGCATTCTATTTATTTTCCAATTCACAATTCTGTCAACTAATAGTTGTATTTTTAGAACAGTGGTTCCCAAACTTTTAGAAGACACGACCCAGTTTTGGGCAAGACTTCAGTGTTTGACCGCCATTACCTAACTGGTAGGGTACTTAACTTATTAGAGGAAGCTGAATAAATAAATTTTATTGAAAATAAAAAATATATTATTGAAAAGTTTCCGTTTTGTATCATAAAATCTTAAGCTACAAGGTTTAATTGTCACAAAATTATAGATCATGACGTGTCCTTAGGAAGTGACATTTCATTTTAGAATATCTTGCTAAACATTACAGCTAGAAATACTTCATTCTTGAACTACACACTTTTAACACTTGTATATCACTAATGATAATTTTTTTTTTTTTCACTAATTCGGCACCTCAGCCTGTGGCTTACTCTTCTATGATCCGTCCCAAGATCTGTAGAGTGACTTGGCGCATATGGGGGCGGAGTCTATCTGTGCCGGAGTGTATTGCGGGCAGCATCAACTCTAGACCGCTAAGGGGTAAGATGCTCGTGGTAGGGAGTTCAGATAGAAATTGTCCTCTTCCTGCAAGCGATTGGTAGCTTCGTTTAGCCAGTGCCTCCCCCAGAGCAGTCATTGGTCCTCATCCTCCCACATACCACTTGCGCAGAGGTCTTATTTCGTCTTTTTACTCTACAGATTCGTGGGACAACTCAACTGAACACACGCACATACTACAGGACTCTCCCGTTTACTGGGTCAGGGTAGCCGGGGGCCACTGCGAGACACCACACACACTGGGACAATGGACAGACAACCAGTCCCCGTGAAGAGGTCCGAATTAAAATCCTCCTGACTTCACGACCGGGATCGAACCCGGGCGACCTTGACCAGGAAACAGCATGCAATGATATGGTTAAACATCTTAATAATAAAACTATTATGGTATTTTACCTAGTACCTAAATACTTTCGGCGGAAACTTTACGCCAATATCAAACTTCTAGTGAGGTCTTGAGCTTTCTTCTGATTTCTTCTTGCTTGGTGTCTTCGTGGTTGTTGTTGTTTATTGACATTTCTGGCTTTGAGCCAGAGACCGATTTAGGGTCTTATACGCGCAGGACGCCCTCTCCAGCCATTGTACATAAATAATAATATAATATTAATATACGTTACAATAGCGGTATGCTGACGTTTTCATGTTCGAGGAAAAGATTGAAAAAGCGAAACGCAGTTGAGCTTTTTTAATTTCCGAGAACATGAAAACAAACACACCGCTCGTGTATCGTACATTATTCTGTGCGAAGATCGTTTATTACATACCTGAAAGACGAATTTCTAATTAGTTGCAATGAAATCTCCATCTTGGTTTCTGTTTAATGACGGCAACTTTAGAAAACAAAAATATCTATACTCTAGCAGGCCGTGATATACGTCTATCTTTTTTTTTCCCCCTAGTCTATAAATGCGAACTTAAAACAAACGGTAAGGTTATCTAATAATTTATTTTTCATTTTAATATTTCAATATATTATTTACATAACATATTGCAGTAATAACATCGGCATCTGGAGTCTTGTTGATTTTTTCACGGCTTCCTTAATGTTACTTGTATCAGGAATACAATAGCTTTCGTGGAGTAGTAGACTTTACTTAATTTTTGCAAATATTTAAAAACAATAATTAACAGTGCAATTTAGGTGAAATTGCAGTGGTAAGTTTCCAATTTATAATTATTACTATGTTAAACGTCTCTAAAAATAATATGCTAAAAGCCTAAAGCAGTAAATGAATGTCGCGCTTAAGCGGTAAGAAGAGGGAAATTGTTATGTGTGTTACGTTGGGAATACTGAATGTGGTATTTCACACTTACCGCGTATTGGTTCTGTGCGGAAAACAAGCAAATACGCACGATCTCGCACAAATATATTTACACATATGAAACTATTTCTGGCATGAGTGCCAGTAGGTGTGTGAGTGCAGTGACTGATTCCTTTTATTTTGTGTAGGCCTAATTTGTTGATTTGCTGTATTTGTAGGGGACTAGTTAGTATTAATATAATATACATATGGTACATATCAGGAATGGTGAACGGGAGAAGGGTTCGGGGTAAAAGATATCACCTGATAGACAACGTTAATGTATTATTATGGGGAGATTAAGAGGAAATAAGAATTTGGGAAGAATGAAAATGCTGGGTTCGCAGTTAAAGACCTGCTCTTGGGCAGAACACTATGTATGCATGTATACATACATATTTACGTACATACATATTTTTGTTGAGATTTTAAAGTTTCCCCTTCCGATGGCAGAAGCGTCTGAATGGTTATGGAGACTTTCATGGATAGAGTTATTTTATTGATCTGTGTGTCCTCTCAGACAGTATTCAAATTTCCAACACGTGTTTGCGGTTTTATTTGTGTGTTGTAGTTTGGTGGTTGGGGCTGGTGGTAATTGTAGAGGAGTTTCTCCAGTGTTGTTCTGTTGTTTGTGTTCGGTGAATTTGCGAAGATGTGTTGTGTATATACGCGATTTACTGCCGAATGTGTGTAGCAGTGTGTAGATAGAGGGGGTGTTTGTGATTGGTAATGTTGTGTTGAAAAGAGTGTGTGCTCTGAAATTTATGATCCGTCCCAGAATTCTTCGCGAATATGGGGGAGGATTCTATCCCAGCCAGCATCGTGATGCACTTGGGGAACTACGAAAGGCAGCGAAATCCGGTTAGGAAAGCCAGCTATAACTGCTGGGAGGACCATCGTGCTAACTATACGATGTCTCCATTCTAGTGAGATGATCTTTCACCTCTGCTTCGGCATGTGGACGTGAGGCCAGCAGCCAGCTGATCGGTCTGGGTCCTTAAAGGGCTGTAGCACCACGAATGGCTCCGTTTTATATAGTACGTTTCTGGGAAATAGAACCTATGAGAGGTAAAGCAGAATGAGCCACCTGTCAGCATCAGATTCAATGAATGCTGCCCAAGTTGCCTGTCAATCTCGAACAATAATCGCATATAGGACGCAAAATGGATCATTCTGAGCCCAAATGCGTGGATTCATCCCGAGTCCGGATCTCGGAATGCCAAGCCAGCCAGCCAACCACGAGAAAACCTGTTAGGTTGGGCAGCAGATGTATAATTTATTGTATTAATTACATTCAAGTTACCCTCAAATATATTAGCGACTCTGAATAAGCCCATAGTGTGAAACATTATTGACAGAACAAAGAGTGTATATTGTAGGTACAGTATCCTGGATCTGAGAAGGATTTGAACCCAAGACCTTTTGACTTTACTTTCACTAAGCGCTGTTGATTGAAGGTCGCTTCTGTTACATGAAATAAATCATGCACTACCTATTACGATTAACGTCAACCTCAAATCTCAGCAATGAACTTCATTCTTGCTGTTGAAACACAGATTCATATGTAGGTAAATGTGTCTTAGAAGGATCTAACGACCAAATGATATCGTCTATCCAGCTACGACAACTTCATCTCTGAGAACACACGATATGCAAAATTCTAAAAAGAGAGAGAGAGAGAGAGAAATAAAATTAAATAAAAATAAAAAGAGCCATTTATAGGCTATACTTAAACTGTTAAAACATACTACCCATATAAATCTCATTTCTGAACATACGGAACAAACAAAATGAATGACGTTTCAGGATATTCGAAACGATAATAATTGTAAAAGTGTATCACTGAAACTAAAGTGCCAAGTTATCTTACTCGTTAAATATTGAGAACATCGAGGTATCGATTGTGTCAATAATTCAGGTCTCCGAAATAAAAATTTCGGACATTAATTGTTTTTGTCATCAAGTGATCATTAACAGTTTCTTATTACACGTTGCATTTATATACACTAAACGCTAAGGATACTGGCTAGTTAGATGACTGCTCATAGAGAGAAGAATCCAAAAGGATAGCTGCCCTTGAAAAAGGGGTACCGAGCGGTAACAGCACCTAAATTAATTGTAGATCAACAATATTCTATTTTAAATTTAAATTTTATTTTTATTTTATTTTATTTTAATTTATTTTTGGGGGGGCAGCTATCCTAGACGTGAATAATTTATTTTTCATATATAGAACTGTACACATGGTTATTTATAATTGACAAGGAATGTCTTAAAACATTAATGGCTATATCTTGAAGTTCCAAAAGATCGATATGGAAACGATGAAAGAAATTGGTACAAAATCTTGAGATAGTGCCCCTTGCACCAAAGAGCAAGCCAATTACTTCCCAGCGACAAACGGTATGTGGTATTTCTCTTCCAGATAAGTAAAGCTGGGTTCATAATGTCTTTTCTGTTCCAGATCTACTTCTTGTGGTTGTAATTCGTCACCCTCAAATCTGATAGTGGGATCGATTATGAAGCCAATCTTTTGATTGTTATCAATTGCTATGATGTCGGGAGCCAGTGGATGAAATACAATGTACCTAAATGTGTGCAAAAAAATCTCTGCTATGTGCTTTAAATGCTTCTTATTGTGGCAAAGTATACTATTTGAAGACAACAATTTTATTGGAAATATCCCTAATTATAAAATAAAATCACATTTCAACACGTAGATATCTTATAATTATACTATATTTTCACCAGCCACTGCTGAAAATATGACATGTATAATTCGTTTATCAACTTTTTGAACAACTGAAAGTTGTTTGTTAGTAACACAAAATTGAAAAAAAAAAAAAAAAATGTTTTGTGTAAGTTTTCAAAATTAATAATGCCTCATAAAACGAAGAATATGAATAAATTAAAGAAGCTCTATAAAGACTAATTTAGAATGATTACCTGCGAATACACAGAAGCAATATGTACTGTATATAACCTCAATTTAATTTAATACTGCCGTTGGTAAATTCATGGCCTTGCATCATCTGTCAAGTCTTTGAACAGTTGAAAGTTGTTTACTTTTAATGCGCTTTCTAATAATAGTTCATTTTTAACACAACCATGTACTGCTAAAAGACATGTTCTAGCAATATCTGCGTAACATGCCATAGAAATCGGACCTATTACAAGTATTAATTTTAATAGTGTACCTAAAAACTTTAGTAGAATAGTAATTAGAGACATTAAGACAATTAGGAACAAATGTAGTAATACCATACGTCAAGACAGAGGTATTTAAATTAGTTACGTAAAGGGCGATAGCTAATGGGCTGAATGCTAACACGCCTCTGAGCTCATCTACTACTCCATCATGTTACATTGACACCTGCTATTTGTTTACGGACATCATCACACGTTACTGAAGCCACTAATCGTGAGGCAAATTTAGGGGTTATGGGTTACAACCTCTACGAAACGTTCTTGTGGTGAGTGGAAGAGTAATTGAATTTATTTTTCAAACACTAACTTTCAACGTGTGGTTGAGTGTGTGTTGACCTCGGAGAAGAATGGATGCGCCACCAAAAATATTGATATAATCACCGTTCATTTGTTCCCTAATTTAACCGGCAGACATTTTCTCACCAGTCTGAGATCCCAAGGATATCTCTGAAGTGACTCAGACTGACTACGAGCGTATAAAAATGAAGAGTATATTTGGGAGTTCCCAATAAGAAGCTGGTATAGGAAAATATAATTAATCACTGATGACTTAATGTCGTCAATGGACCTGTTTCATCTTCATTATAAGCTTTGATATAAATTTTCTACAGAAACTCAGAACGATACTAATAAACAGTTAAATATGTCTCCAAGTAGGCACCTTCAAATTAGGATTTAAGCAATTATGCCCTTTGTGCTAGATGTAGAATTCAATTTCCATACATTCAGTAACATTACGAATCAGATACCATATTATAGTACTAGCCGTACCTGTGCGCTCCGCTGCACCCGTTAGAAATAAATATAAAGTAATTACATAATTAAAATAGGACGCTTGATCCAGGGAACATTCGTGTTTGATAGAAGGATAAATCGTTTAATATGTTACTTAATTTAAATTGCATCCAAATAATTAAAATGCGATCATTTTGGTCCAGAGACACTATTTGGTGCAATGTCAATTCCTTTAACCTGTTTCTTAATTTTTATTACATGCAACCATAGTTTAATGAAGATTGACATCATTTAGATTTAATGTGTATATTTTATTTTACTTGTTATAGGTTTCATTGAATTATGATAATAACTTAATTTTAACCTCTGTTTTCTACGTATTCAGTAAATGGCGCTTGGCCCACTATGGTTGTGAATCCTTCAAATAACTTAAATTATATTATATAATATTGCATATCATATTATATTATATTATATTATATTATATTATATTATATTATATTATATTATATTATATTATATTATATTATATATCAGAAGTTACTGTAATAACATTATAGCATTATGTCCATGTAGACAAAACTACACTTTCCAATGGTGAAATAATAATTAATTATACAAATCGGTTAATATAGCTTCCGATATTACTTCATACAAACACAGAAACATTCTCTGTAGGCTATCTTTCATGGCTTTCGATTGTTGCTGTCGAAGGCCCCTTATAGACGAAGTCATTTGTTTTTTAATTCATTACACGGCCTTAGATGGCAGTTATTTTAATTTTAAAACTCATTTATCTCATTAAATATCAGTCCTATCAAAATTTTTCAAGGAATAAAACTTATCGCAAATTAATTTTAAAGAAACGTTTGTACGTAACATTTTTCACAAAATCAATAATAAGCGAGATATTTCGATTTATTTAAATCAGGCCCCCTTATAACCCCCTTTTAAATAATGTATTTTGAATGCCATATAGCCTAAAATCTAAGTTACAACGAATTTAATTTATATTCCAATTTTCATCGAAATCCGTTCAGCCATTATCGCGTGAAAAGGTAACAAACATACATACAGACAGACAGACATACAAACAAAAATTTCAAAAAAAAACGATTTTCGGTTTTAGGGTGGTTAATTATATATGTTAGGACCAATTATTTTTGAAAATCGAAAATTACCAGAAAAATTTCGGCTACAGATTTATTATTAGTATAGATATCAGTATGTGGATATTTTAATAATGAATATATTTTGCATGAAGTTTGTTATAATGACAATGGACAAGGCATTTCAACTTTTTGTTTTGCACTCGAATGAAGACAGTTAATTTTTTTACAATTAGCCCATGCTGGTTTCAGATCTTAAGTCCAAATTTCCATATCACGTACTGATTTTTTGGGAAATTTATTTTTATGTGTGTCACAAAAGCTTGGAACAGGAAAAATTTAAATATTTAATCATAACTGCCTATCATATAGACCTTCATAGAGGCCAAAACTATCGTAAAACAAGTGTGCAATACTTGAAAAAAAGTCTAATATTAAGTGAAGCTAAATCGAGAGCAGATATTTTCATCAGTGAAATAATGCTGGACAGAGTGTTTGAATATCTGCTATGGGACGATGAAAAAGCAGCATGTGTGGGATTGAACACTGTGTGCAGTAATTTTCTCTGAAATTTAAGAGCTGAAAACTACATAGAAATTATTGAGGACGTACTAAAGGCTTATAAAATTTTGGAGTATACATTGGAGTCCCTTCGTTGTTCATAAATGGGGGGTAAAAACTATTAGCCAATAAAAGGTCATTTAATACATTTGTACGTACTGTGTATTACGTTATTGGTCTTATGTGCCCGCCCCTATCTCGGCGATGCAACCAATGCTGAGCGATGAACTCAGTGACTCGTAGACACAGGACGTGATGTAAACAACCGGGTGAGTACAAACACTATTTACTGTTTTAATACTATGTATTACTGAGGATGATATACTTGTCTTTAAGCGTTGGAGGGGCAGATTTCCTACAAGTTTCAACTTAAATTTTTGGTTTCAGTAAATGTATTATGAAAGGGTAAAAAAGGTAAAGGTATCCCCGTAACATGCCATGAAGGCACTTGGGGGGCATGGAGGTAGAGCCCCATGCTTTCCATGACCTCGGCACTAGAATGAGGTGGTGTGGTCGGCTCTGACCGCCTTTCACCCCCGGGAAAGACCCGGTACTCATTTTTTTTATAGGAGGCTGAGTGAACCTCGGGGCCGTTCTGAAAGTTTGGCAACGAGAAATAATCCTGTCACCACCTGGGATCGAACCCCGGACCTTCCAGTCCGTAGCCAGCTGCTCTACCAACTGAGCTACCCGGATCAGTCTAATAACTTAAAATATTTTCGTCGTTAATGTTAAAACATTTATTTTATTTAGAGGAGTTATCACTGTAATTATTAACTCATATTTGTATGTGTTATTAAAAAATCTTCTCCTTGTATGTGTATATTTTTTGTATTTAGATGCTAAAATAATTCTTATTTAAATTTGTAATATTTTCATGAAAGTTTAAATACATTTCTTTCTTCTTCTTTACTGTATCTTTTGATGTGAACGTCGAGCATGAGCAAAGTGATCGTCTTACCAGTAACGCATTGAGTGCTGCTCCTGTAGCGGGAGGAGTCATCTAGCTTTCCAAATTAGAAGTTTCCATAATAGAAGATTCCAACGAGAGACTTCACTGTAATATACAATTGAAAATACATTTCCTACATTACCACTTGGACGTCTTTCTTTCCTGCCGTGAGTGATTAAAACAGAGAATATTTTCACCAGTGTATTTGCTATCATAAAAAATATACAGAAGAAATTGGACACCATCTATGTTTGCCGTCTATTGACTAACGTTTCTGATGTGACCTACGAGTGTAGGTCATCTAGATTTTTTTTTAATATAAATAAAATAAAATAAAAATATTTTTGTATGATAACTACAGAAGTGTTAATTATAGGTCACCCTTAGTGCAATATTTAATTCTGAAAAATAGCAGAGAATAAGAGTTCAGAAAATATCCAGTGTCTACATAACCAATAACAGTCTTTGTCTTTGGTTATTGGAAAATAAATGCTACGATCTTCACAAAGTGATCTATCCTATGATGAAATAGGGCGATAGGTGTGATGTTTAACTTATTTACGTGATGATACTGTCAAAAATAAATATAAATGTTATGTGCAAGACGAGTTCTTGGGAAGAACAGGTTCAACTCGTAACTCATACTTCACATTTCACCTGCTGCTAACGCATCTTCGGCTACACCCCTGGCACAAGTCAAAGAAATGGGTGTTGTCTTTTGTGAAAGGCGTCATTCTGCATAAAGAAATCAATTAACAGGTATTCACATCATAGATTGGTTTCTCGGATAAAGACCTTCAAATGGTTTATTTAACCTTGACATTTGAGTAGGAGAATTTCCCTCTACTACTTTTAAACTACGAACACAATGAGATATTTGTTGGTGTTTGACTCATGCCAATATAATAATCTTCGGCGATTTTGGTCCTTGAAAATATCATGGTAAAATATAATGGCGAGTGTTTGGAAATACGGATTATGAAATGACAATATTTAACGTAGTTGGTGATATATGAAGCTTCTATTACGTGCCAGAAGCTTTGTTTGTTTGCTGGTTATGATAGGACACTAACACGGTGAGGAAGTCAAAAGGAGGATAGCAATGACAAGGAAGCTTTTAATAGAAAAAAGAGCATTTTCTACGGACCTCTGGAAAAAGAACTCAGGAAGAGACTAGTGAAGTGCTTTGTATGGAGTGTGGCACTGTATGGGGGCAGAAACATGGACATTACGACGAAGTGAAGAAAAGCGAATAGAAGAATTTGAACTATGGATATGGAGAAGAATGGAACGTGTGAAGTGGACAGACAGAATAAGAAATGAAGCTGTGTTGGAAAGAGTGTGGGTGAAGAAAGAATGATACTGACTGATCAGAAAGAGGGTCACTGGCTGAGAAAAAAACTGCTTACTGAAGGATGCACTGGAAGGAATGGTGAACGGGAGAAGAGTTCGGGGGTACAAGAAGATAGCAGATCATAGACGACATTAAGATATATGGATCATATGAGGAAACGAAAAGGCAGAAAATAGGAAAGATTGGAGAAAGCTGGGTTTGCAGCGAAAGACATGCCCTTGGGCACAACAATAAATGAATGAATGAAATATTGTATTATATTATATTAGGCCTATATTATATTATATTATACTTACTTACTGGCTTTTAAGGGACCCGGAGGTTCATTGCCGCCCTCACAAAACCCCGCCAATGGTCCCTATCCTGAGCAAGATTAATCCAGTCTCTGCTATCATATCCTACCTCCTCAAATCCATTTTAATATTATCTTCCCACCTACGTCTCGGCCTCCCCAAAGGTCTTTTTCCCTCCGGCTCCCAACTAACACTCTATACGCATTTCTGGATTCGCCCATACATGCTACATGCCCTGCCCATCTCAAACGTCTGGATTTAATGTTCCTAATTATGTCAGGTGAAGAATACAATGCGTGCAGCTCTGCGTTGTGTAACTTTCTCCATTCTCCTGTAACTTCATCCCTCTTAGCCCCAAATATTTTCCTAAGAACCTTATTCTCAAACACCCTTAATATCTGTTCCTCTCTCAAAGTGAGAGTCTAAGTTTCACAGCCATACAGAACAACCGGTAATATAACTGTTTTATAAATTCTAACTTTCAGAATTTCTTTACAGCAGACTAGATATAATATAATGCAATATAATATAATATAATATAATATAATATAATATAATATAATATAATATAATATAATATAATATAATATAATATAATATAATATATTACAACACTGGGAAGAATGAAACAAAATATATACTTCAGGACTATACAGCAATATTCATCGCTAAAATTCTGTGCCTCGACAAATATTAAATCGTATTTTCACACTATTCACTCAACTCCTTAACGAATTTAGGCTGCCAGAAGTTGATAGTTTTACTATTTCATTACACGAAGCACAGATAAAATAAAGATTGTGTTACAGACGAAAAGAATAATTTCGACAGTGTCATTAAAACACATTTCTACCAACTCTGCTACCGAGGAACGAGTTTTCATCACGCTATATGTACATACGTCTGTTAGCCTAATCTTCGTCCTCAAATGCGTACACCATCCTTTACTCTAAACTAAAGATTAAAATTGGTTCACATTCCACACTGGAGTCAATTTATTTGGGAAATAATCTCAAGTAACATCAAAATCTTCTTAATGTTCCTATTTCATAACATGTTAATAGGAATATCGCCGTAAAGCGAAATTAAAATAAAGTTATTTCTGAACTGTTTGTGCATGTTCGACACTATCTACTACGAAAATTTGGACTTTCAAAAGATTTTGATGTCGGTTTCTCTGCCAAACTATTTTTAAGCACACAAATTATCTCAATATAATAGTATTTAACGACCTTTCTAGAACGTTACACAAAATACATGATCATGTTCGTAATCTTATCAAATTGTAAAAGATTATAATGAATCCGTATACAATGAATGAGGAAAAACACGATTAATAATCGATATGTTTCATTCAATTCTTTCCACACGAAGTACTAATACATGGTTTCATATTTATTTTGACCTATTACCTTTTAAATGTACATTCGGCACGTGAGGTTCCAAGGAATCACGTATGGTTTTCCCATCACAAGGGTCAAATGAAACAAGTAAACAAACAAAATTTCACGCTCTTGTGTCTGTAATAACGTAAGGCTCAAGTTTTGTAACTGATGCGATGTTGTAATAGTTACGAGGCGAGTTAGCTCACAGTATATTGACAATCCCTACACAAAGAATGTCCGTTAAGTCGGGTTATTCCGTACAGTGGACACCAGAACTTTTAAAGACGTTTCAATTTTGTGGCCTAAGGAATAAATTCAATTTATCATTTTTGTTGAAGTTACAGCTTAAAGGCGACATCAAGTCAACTGTAATTATTATAATTTCACATCTCTTTACAACTACATATAGAGTGTATGAAGTTATGATAAGGCAACGAAGCCGCATTGGTGAAATAATAACTTCAATACATTCAAAATGCGAGGAAAAATCGGCAGATGCATAGTTTTACTCGGAAGACTCCTTTGGTGACAACAAATTGTAATATATTTCTTTGAGCGAAAATCCTTTTGAGAAACATGGCAGTTTTTGGTGTTGTAATTTTTGAACGGGCTCTACTTTTAATCGATGTCAATTGCGGCGACGTAACATTTTGAAGACGTTAATTGGTTTCGGCACAATTACGTCGCAAAGCGGGCATAAGTTTGCGTCTTTCTTTACAGCTACACACACTATTAAGAGTATGTATGCCACATGGTGAAATAATGACTTCATTAAATTTAGAAAGCGGGGGGGGGGGGAGACAGGTGCGTAGCTTTATTCTGGGAAACCGTGTTGCAAGTGTCCTAAGAAGAAAAATGTTACTTTTAGTTAGTTATTTAATGATAGTGTATCAACTATTAGATTAGTTTTAGCTTCAATAGAATTTATCATCATCATCATCATCGTCCTTGCAGGTATTAGGCTTAGTGACCTGTTACGGTCTCCGTCCATCTTTTCAGGGGTGTCCGAAAGATCGTCTTCCATGTGGTATATAGCGGAGAATTTGTCTTGGGAGTCTGGAGCGGTCCATCCTATTGACATGGTTAAGCCATTTTTGTTTATAGTAGTTGAGATGTTCACAAATAGGAGTAATTTTCAATTCTTTTGTAATTAGTTCATTCCTTTTGTGGTCAAGCAAGCAATAGCAATTTATACTAGCAATTTTTTAGTTTGTTATTTAACGACGCTGTATCAACTACTCGATTATTTAGCGTTGATAAAATTTGTAAATAGCGAGATGATATTTGACGAGATGAGACCGAGGATGCGCCATAGATTATCTGACATTCGCATTACGATTGGGGAAAACTTTGGAATAAACTCAACCATGTAATCAGCTCAAGCGGGAATCGAGCGCAACTCTGGATCGGCAGGCAAGCGCATTAGCCGACTGAGTTACGTCGGTGGCCAGCGAAATGTTATTTGATGAGATAAAGACTAGGATTCGCCTTAGACTATTCGACTTTCGCCTTCGGGAGGGGGAAGTAATCAGCCTAAGCGGGAAATGAACTCAAGTCTGAGAGCAGCGTCTGCCGCCTGAGCTACGCCGGTGGCCAAAAAAGTGATGATAGTGACATCTGTTCATTATCTAATTGACATAATTGGTTATTAATGGAGAAAAATTCGCTCCGGCGACGGGGATCGAAACCGGGATTTCAGTTTCAACGCACTGGACGCTCTAACCAATGAGTTACGCAGATGCTTAATCCACAGCACCGGATCGAATCTTTATCCTTTGGTATTTTCCCTTTAGTGGCCTTACTCCATGTTGGACTTATATATTGACCTACATTTACATATTGACACAAGACGAAATATTAATTCAACATTAGTACAACTTAAAATTCTCACATCTGCTGGTCTAAAGCATAGCATTAATTTTGGCCCTCGGTTGTACAATGCTTTAACTAAATTACACCCAGAACTTCTAACATGTAACCCACTAACATATAACAAGAAAATTAGAAACGTGTTAATATCTTCAATTTGATTAAATAAATTTATAGCCTATGTGTATGAATTAATCAACCTATATTATATTTGTATTCTATAATTTTGAAAAAAATATATATATAAATTGTCCTACTTTTCACGTGCGATATTATTCTTCTCTAGTGTTAATATTATATTATATAATTCCATTGCCGCTGTAATTTAAATTTTACTTCCTATTTTATTTTATTTTATTATTATTATTATTATTATTATTATTATTATTATTACTTTTATTTTCTATATTTCTCTTATATTAATATTGTATTATATAATTTCTGTAACTGTAATTTTAATTTTATTTCCTATTTTATTTTATTTTATATTCTCTTATAGGCCTATTAATATTATATCTCAACTGCGACCGAACACGAGCGCTGCTCATTCGGTCTCAAATTTTGTTAATACTACTGTATCTCATTTTTTATATCGATTGTATTATTTTATTTCTATTTCTCTTGTTTGTTTGTAATTATATTCTTTATTCTGTATATTTAAATTTAAATAAATAAATAAATAAATAAATAAATATGTATTAAGTCAACTGTCATCATAGGCCTACAAGGAGCGCACTCATTTCAGTGACTTGGTGGCCGGGACGCCACAGTATATAACTATGTACTGTTGGGCGAATTGTCTACGCAAAGATGAATTTCTTTTGGTCCTACAGAATTATCTATTATGGTTACAATTTTTCTCCATTAATAACCAATGGTAACCATAACAGATAATTCTGTAGCACAAAAAAAAAAAAAATCTTTAAGTCGATAATTGATATAAGCTAAAAATGTGGCAGTATGTAAGCTTTGCTTTCGATTATTCCAAACTTGTAATTTTTATAACAAGATAATACCGGTCATTTTCCTTTACTTCGGTCTTAATGAATGCAGATGTGAAGGCCAAAGCTTTATAAATTACAACAGTTCTTAGAATTAATGGTGATTAATATGTGTGTAATAAAACTTACATTCCAAAACTCCAAGCACGTGTTACAAAAACAGAATATTTTCACAATATTTTATGCTTCTCACCTCATGAAATAAACCAATATTTCAACATTGTGTTATCTCTCAACGTCTTTATTGCAGTTAGATGAAAACACAAATTTACCTCACTGGAAAAATATTTATGTACTCAGATCAAGTAACAAAGATAAAGCTGTATCTAACTATATAGGCATAAAATAAAAAAGAGGGAATTTAAATAGTGGTTCATAAACTGTGAGATTGTCTCCTCCGACATCCCAACTGTATGACAAGTCAAGCTGTAATGGATATCGTAAATTCCCCGACCCACTTGCTGAGCCGAATTAACGAGCAGAATTCCACATGGCCGCCGTGGAATCACGTCGCTGTTGCATAACACAGCAGGAGATTCACTTCATAATTATACTCACACCGGGTAATTACAGGCACGTCCTCGCGCCGTGGAAGAGCCTGTGCCTTTATATTGTGACCCGTGGACCACGTGACACGGCCAAGTATCAAAAGCCTCGTGCATTCCTTCGCAATGACGGATCCAAACAGAGTTTTACAAAAAAGAAAGCCAGACTTTTCAAACTATGGCAAATAATTTATGCTAGATTGAACTGAAAAAGTCCGAATTAAGAATATCGCTTGAGAGTAAATGATGAATGAAAGTCCGACCTCGATGGCCTGTTGGTTCCATGCTTTACTATAATCCGAGGTTGCGAACCAAGTTTGAAATGACAGTGCATGTATCTACCGGACATAGAAAATATGAAGGTGAGTACACTAAGACTACATAAAAACCGAGGATAAAACCGAATGTACACTATCTACCAAAAAGTAATTGGGCACTATTTATGCCCCTTTAGAACATCGTGGTACCTCAATCCCATTGAGTATCTTTGGGACGAATTGGACCGGCTATTGAGATATCGGGAGATGCGGTCAAACTTCCATTGTCCAACTGAGTGCCATGTTGCAAGAGGAATGGCGACGCATTCCAGTGGATATCCTACACAAACTAGTGGAGAGCGTGCCTGACAGGGTGGCTGCTGTTATAGCAACAAGAGGTGGTACCACGAGGTTCTAAAGTGCCAAAAACAGTGCCCAATTACTTTTGGTAGATAATGTAATTCCGACAGAAATAAGTAAAAGAAATTGACTGAGAAGATATTCTTAAAAGAGATATCTAAATATAAAATAATTAACAATCAAAACTCCACTAGAACCCATCAGAAAATAAAAGTTCAGGCAACTAAAAAGGTAGTGTAAAAGTGACCATTATGAAGAAAGTATATTTTTACACTAATATTTTGGAATTAATTCAACTACTTACTTATGGATTTGAAGGAATCCAGAGTTCATTGCCGTCCTCACATAAGTTTGCCATGTTCCCTGTTCTGAGTAAGATTAATCCAGTCCCAACCGTCATATCCCAACTCCCTCAAATCCATTTAATATTATCCTCCCATCTACGTCTCGGCCTTCCCAAAGGTCTTATTCCCCGCCTTCCCAACTAACACTTTATATGCATTTCTGGATTCGCCCAATCGTGTTACATGCCCTGCCCATCTCAAACGTCTGGATTTAATGTTCCTAATTATGTCAGGTGAAGAATACAATGCGTGCTGTTCTGCGTTGTGTAACTTTCTCCATTCTCCTGTAACTTTATCCCTCTTAGCCCCAAATATTTTCCTAAGCACCTTATTCTGAAATACCCTTAACCTTTCTTCTTCTCTCAAAGTGAGTGTCCAAGTTTCACAACCATACAGAACAACCGGTAATATAACTGCTTTACAAATTCTAACTTTCAGATTTTTTGAGAGCAGACTGGATGACAAAATCTTTTCAACCGAATAATAACTGAATTAATTCAATAGATTACTCAAAACAGGCTATGAAATTATTAATATAATTTTTGTCTCTCAAATAGGAAGCAAAAGCGAACAAAATTGTATTAAACAGCCTTTCGAAGTGGTATGACTACCAACAGTGAAGTTAATATATGGAAGGATCGGAGTGAAAGCAAGTGTTACGGTACATCGTTATTACGAACTTATACTGTTACTAGATATAATAACTCAAATTTTTTGGGTAAGCTAAGCTTCTTAAGAGCACCGCCACTGCTACCTTGTCTAGACAGTCGGAATTAGTAACAGTTGTCAGTCCTACGTGCTTGTCGCCTTTACCCGTAAGAAAATGCCCCAGGTACCTACTCATTTCTGTTAGAGGCTAAGTAAACCCCAGAGCCATAGTGCGGCCGGAAGAATTACGTCAATGGATGAAATCTATGACCAGGGCCGGGTATTTATGGAGATCGCGAAAATCACGACATAGACTAATAGATATTCAGTAGATTTTTGCTAATCTTTACGAATTAAGTGATTCTGATTAATAATATGCGGATAAAACAATCGCGACAAATCGCGAAATAGAGTTCTAATAGCGAAATATGAATATGTTCGCGAATCATTACTATTGTGTCGTTTTATAGCGAATTTCATATTCTAAGTTTTTTTTTAATTTTATTTTTGAAATTGTTACACAGGGTGTTTAAAAATACGGGGCATAATTTCAGGTATGTATTTCCCACATGTAGACAATCAAAATAGTTCATTACAACATGTGTCCGGAAATGCTTTATTTCCGAGTTATGGCCTTCACAACATTGAAATTCAAAGGAACGTTTTTCTTTCCGCAGGTCGTTGCCGTCAAAGGAGACATTAAGAGGGCACTCTGACAGTTCATTCCGAGGCGAAGGTTACATTCAGTGTTGTGTAGGCGTTAGACTGTGCGACATGTATTCAAATCAAACAGACTTACGGGCAGGCGTACACAAACTTCCTGGAAAACACCATACCTCATGTTTTAGAAGACACTCCACTGATCAATCGTCAACACATTCACTTCTTGCATGATGGCTCTCCTGCACACTTCAGTCGTACGGCTCGCCGGTACTTTGATCGAAGGTTTCCTGATCGATGGATAGGTAGAGGTGGCCCAATTGCTTGGCCTCCACGCTCACCTGATCTGAACCCTCTCGATTTCTACTTGTGGGGCCATTTAAAATCATTGGTTTATTCGTGTCCGGTGCCTGATTTGGAATCCCTTCGGAATCGAATTGTGGCATGTTCTGAGGACATACGCAATACTCCTGGAGTTTGGGATCGTGTTCGCAGGTCAATGAGACATCGATGTGAGGTCTGTATTCAAGCAGGAGGTGGATATTTTGAACATCTTCTGTAATGACAACGACCTGCGGAAAGAAAAACGTTCCGGTGAATTTCAATGTTGTGAAGGCCATAACTCGAAATGAAGCATTTCCGGACACATGTTGTAATGAACTATTTTGATTGTCTACATGTGGGAAATACATACCTGAAATTATGCCCCGTATTTTTTAATCACCCTGTATATCCAAGCAGGCTACATTACATGGTATTCCAGGTGTTCTGATTACATTAGTGAACTCAAAGGATGGGGAATTCAACATTTCACTAATAATAATTTGAAAGTTTTAATTTGAGGGCTGCAATTTTTTCGTTTTTAATGAATGTGTGTTAAATAGAGTCTTAATCCAACAAATATTGTTTATTTGGCCATACCGCACCTTTACCAGAATCCAACGAACCTTTATTGTCAATTATTTGGAAAGTAATATTCATACTGAGTTAATACTCCAATTCCAAGATAATTTTATTTTCCAAAATTTCCATTTATCTCCGCCAAGAGTACAAATGAATCTCCAACAATATTAAAAAAAAACACAAATTATAAAATTAATCTCCGTAAATATTTGCCCCTGTCTATCGGATCCGCGACCTTCCAACATGCAGCGCAACGCCTCCTGTTTTAAAGGACATAGCCTAAATCATCTTACTTTTTACAGACCACATGATGTCAGTTAAGCAAGACAATTCACCTCTCTATTGTTATCGGGATATTAAAAATAATATTTGAGAGAATTATTATGATGTCACTTCCGTTGAAACTAATATTCAGTCCCATGCAAGAGGTGGTTTAAAGAGACAAAATAACCCTTGCGAATTGCACGGGGAACATCACTTTACATGTGTAAACGACTAGACACTCTCAGTTCAATAACACGACGTTACTTATATCTATGTCAACCTTAAAACTTTCTCTCTAATACTAAAGAGCCGCTTCAATTGTGTTCGAAGTGACATGTAAGAGCTATCGAGTGTGTTATTAACTGTTATCTTGGCTTGCCGTGTCTTCCATTTCCTTCCATTAGCCCCACATGTTAAATATGTATAAACTACCAAGAAATAATTAATATATTCAATC
Organism: Periplaneta americana; assembly: GCA_025594305.2. NCBI lineage: Eukaryota > Metazoa > Arthropoda > Insecta > Blattodea > Blattidae > Periplaneta > Periplaneta americana. Next base: position 31,577,071 of record JAJSOF020000001.1, read on the forward strand.
ACCGTGAGCTAAAAGAATGGACTATGTAGCACGTCTGCAAGGGACGCGAGACACTTGTGTTACCTTCTGCAATATAACACCACACTCCGTCCTACCCAAATTGTGACGTAACAGCCAACACTGGCTTGGGTGAAACATGGACATAAAACCCAGACGAGACCTTTCTAAAATGCCTTACGACTACTGCATTTCAGTAATAAATATTCAGGTTGTAGAAGATATCGCCTTCTTCCCATAAACGAGACGACGAATTTTGTATGAGTATTAAATCAGATGCACGGGCTTCATAGCGACAACTTCATTATGTAAATCAGCCGTGGCGAAAATGTAACTCACGAGCACATTGCGGCTCTCAATGATAGCTGTGCATGTCTCTTGCTCCCCAACCCTCACCCTCTGACTCACTGGAGTCAAACTCCGTTCCATTTGTATTTGTCTTTGAACTGCGAGTGGCGTATGTCGCAATGTCTCTCTCGAAACCGTGTACCTCTACAAAAACGAAAGTTTCAAGTAGGATGGGAGGACGCATTGTTTTGCTGCCGATATCGTGAAAATATTAAATGTATGATTCGTTCACAAATATTACGAGAAAAACGGTTGTATAACATAAAACAGCATTATGCTACATGTTACTCATGAAACATTAAAAGGTTAAATGTTGTTATTATTATTATTATTATTATTATTATTATTATTATTATTATTATTATTATTATTATTATTATTATTAAACATTAAATTCAGACGTTTGAGATGGGCAGGGCATGTAGCACGTATGGGCGAATCCAGAAATGCCCATAGAGTGTTAGTTGGGAGACCGGAGGAAAAAGACCTTTAGGGAGGCCGAGACGTAGATGGCAGGATAATATTAAAATGGATTTGAGGGAGGTGGAGTATGATGATAGAGACTGGATTAATCTTGCACAGGATAGGGACCGCTGGCGGGCTTATGTGAGGGCGGCAATGAACCTTCGGGTTCCTTAAAAGCCATATGTAAGTATTATTATTACTATTATTATTATTATTATTATTATTATTATTATTATTATTATTATTATTATTTCGATCCTTTTTCAGCAGATGTACGAATAATGGGGTTAGGACTTCAATTAAAACTCACAGATTTACAATGTAATGTTACAATGAAAGCTAGATGTAAGGACTTCACAAATGTTGAACTTTTCATATCTTTGCCAAAAATAAATATCCGAAGCTTCGTTCTTTCGCTTGCTCTGTTGAAGCCATGTTCGCTACAACTTACGTTTGTGAAAAATTATTTTCAACAATGAAAATAGTAAAAACCAGATTTAGATTACGACTGACAGACAAATACCTTCTGATCAACTACGACTGGCAGTAAGTGCATAATTCCTGATTTTGAAACTCTGCCGCAGAGACATTCTGAAGACAGTTAATTTTAGGTTGTGATAATGTGTCCTATGTTTTCATGTTCATTTCTTTCTTCGTTACACTTACTTAACATTAGTTTGTAACCTTATACTGTATAAAATTATATTTAAGTGCTTGACGTAAGGAAAATGAAAATCCGTTAATAAGTCAGACAGTTGCTTCACTTCGCCTTCGGGTGTCCGCCTCCCTCCATAGGTGCTATGCACGTTGCAGGTTACACAGTGGCTCGGCGCACGATTACATTTTCGCCACGGCTGATGTAAATGGTCGTATGGATGAAACATGTAAGCTCCTACGTAAAATGTATTAACTGTATAATAAGAAAGAGTATGTCAATAGAATAAATCTGAAGATGGAAACAGTAAGTAGTTCGGAAACGTATGGGAACTCAGTATTAACGCAAAATAAGAAAGTGCAAATTATTTTTCAGAACATAATCCATAATCACAATTAATATTGATGTTTTCATATTAAATACAAGCTGTAGTACTTTTGTAAGACAACATGCTATTTTCAGTGGCATTTATTCTTCCATTAAAATTAACAGAACTGTCAATGAAACTCATTCCAAATATTTCTTTATTAGAATAAGCAATTCTCCCCGATTTATCGTCATAAAGAAAATGATAATACTGAAAATTACTGCATTTACTTTTTCACATTAAAGAATTTACTTATAATCATAAGTTACTGACTCAAACAATTGATGTATTCATACGTTACGCCTCCTGATCTGAAAGACGCGGACATAAAATACTATAGAAGCAATTAGTCACGAGGCATTCATGAATCTAAACATAATATTGGTACTTACTCTTCGGAATTTGAATGTGGCTATTTGGCATCACATGACGAATGCGCATCCCCTTCCGTCATGGAGCGATCAGATTCACACTGAAATCATATACACGGTATTATTAACACACAATATAGGCTACTCCATCAATTGATTGTCAAACTGTGTTTCTTTTTCTTTTCGTGTGAAAATTTATGCATAATTTCATCAATTAATTTTTTTATTGTGAATCTTATTTTATTGTTTGTCTTAATAACATTGTTGATTTTTAAATTTAAAATTAGATTAAATATTATAAACAGGGCGATTCAAAAAGTTGCGCACAAACTTAAGGAGCTTATAGAGGTATCGAAATACAACAACTTTCGAATACGAACTCATGATGTAGGAAATAATCAGGAGTCAGTGCACGTTTGGGAGTGTCCGGAAATACATTGCAGATGTAAGGCTTCCATCGAAATGAGGCACTGGGTTCTATATACTATGAAATGATGAAGACGTTCTTCTGCCACCACGTTTGAATGGGGTGAAGTACAAGGCTTTCATTCGAGACGTTCTTTCAGAACTGTTGCAGAATGTACCACTTATCGTGCGTCGTCAGATATGGATGCAACTAGACGGAGCACCTGCACGCTTTTCTCTTCAAATACGTGACATACTAAATGACATATTTCCCGAGCGTTGGATCGGAAGAGAAGGTCCAACAATTTATGGGCCACCCCACTCCCCTGACCTGATGCCTCGAGTTGTTCTTCTTCTGGTATATCAAAAGCCTCATGTACGAGACACCAGCTCCCGATCACACTTCTCGCCACGATACTTGCAGCATTTGATGAGGTTCGTGAGATGCGTGATGTGCTTCGTAGAGTGCGCCAGAATTTCATACGACGATGTTATGCTTGTATTGAATGTGGTGGTCGCCAATTTGACTAACTTTTGGAAGAAAAATGTTGAGTAAACGTTATCTTTGCTTAACTTAAATGTGTGATTGTTCATTATGTTGTTCCTGAAATTCCCGGGCTTGCGCTGACCCAGAATTACTTCCTAGACATCGGTTCCTATTCTGAATTATTTATATTTCGACCCCTCTCAGCTCCTTAAGTTTGTGTGCAACCTTTTGAATCACTCTGTACAAACTCTATAGAGCCTCCTCAAACCATAAATATATTTAAGCTTTTTAACTTGAAAATTAAATTCAACAAAATAAATTAGAAACATATCTTAAAATCAAGATGAATTTGTGATAGATAAACAAACAAACAAGTAAACAAGTAAGCAAGTAAGTAAGTAAATAAGTAAATAAGTAAGTAAATAAGTAAATAAATAAGTAAATAAGTAAATAAATAAGTATATAAATAAATAAGTAAATAAATAAATAAGTAAATAAATAAATAAATAAGTAAATAAGTAAATAAATAAATAAATAGATAAATGAATGAATGAATAAATAAATATATAAATAAACAAATTAACAAAATAAAAATAACTGAATAAATATAAATATTACACATACATATATTGGTGCCGACTTTGGGGGACAAAGCACTTTCTATCCCCTCAAGTTATGAAGTCAGGGCGTCGCCCTCGCTAGTAAAATTAATAGAGGAACCTCGCCCTCCAAATAATTTGAAGAGAGATAATTCATGTTTAAAAATAATTAATCTGTTTAAAAGATGAACTAATACACAAGTCAAAATGGGTATTTCAAATCCATACATCAATGACCATGCTAGTCACGCAGCTCACAACATTCTCTCCATTTCTTTCCTCCTGCATTTGAAATCGGCGAATCCCCACACACGATGCAATGGTGACTTTAATTCCTTGTCTGATCCACATTTTTTAATACCGTTCAAATCTACCAACTATTACAATCGAACAATTTGGTCGTAAGTATTTCCGTGAGGCTATAGTCCATGAAGATCGAAGTCCGACTAGCAGATGCTGGTCTCACCTTATCCACATGACTCAGCAGAGGTGAGTGATCATCGAAACAGTACGGAGGTACCGTGTGGTTAACACGGTGATTCCTCCAGCTGTTAGAGCTGGTTTTTCATAAGTATTACCAAGGGAAATAACAGGAATTAACAGTTCAATTAACAGTATATCCGACAGTATTTGTGCTTAATATCAGTTAACAAATTGTTAGTCTATTAATGAAATGTTCAATACTTTTCATAAACAAATTTGTTGCGAAATTTAAAATACCCGTTACCAACATCTTCAGTGATCGATTCTTGTGATGATCGTTGTCGCGGGTGCGTGCTTATCAAGTGATCACTGATTGCGATGTAAGGTAGGTAACTATTGATAACAACGGATAAATTCTTAACAACTACTGGGTTTAAATAATTGATTAAATGGCGATCTTACTCGTGTTAATTGTGTATGCATGTGCGGCTTACAGCTGTTTCGGTGCTTCTTCACACCATCCTCAGAGCCTACTAGATCTCGGGGTCATCTCGAACTTCGCTGCCTGTTGTGTGGGTGCGTTCGATTGTTGAAAAGTGTTGAAATGTGGTGTCAAATAGTGCGTGTGTTCTGAAATTGATTTGTGTTGAGAATTTGATCAGGGTGTGTTTTGGTGTGTCTGTATATTTCATATTGTTCTAGTGTGTTCAGTTTTTGGTTTTTGAGTTGTATGTGTAGGATTTCCATGTCTGTATTTATGTTATTGTATGTGTGGTTAGCATTAGTTATGTGTTCTGCATATGTAGATGTATTGTGTCCTCTGGTTATTGCTTTAGTGTGTTCTTTGTATCGAGTTTGGAATGATCTGCCTGTCTGTCCAATGTAGAAACTGTTGCAACTATTGCATGTGAGTTTGTATACGCCTGTGTGGTTGTATTTATTTGTTTGTGTTGTTTGTGTGTTGAGATGTCTTTGTAGTGTGTTTTCTGTTCTGTATGCTATGTTGTATTTCTGTTTTCTGAATGAGGATGCGATCTTGTGTGTGTTTTTGTTTTCGTATGTTAGTGTGATGTATTTCTTGTGTTCTTGTGTTTGTGTTGTGTTTTTTGTGTTTGTTGAGTTTTTGTTTTGTCTTCCTTATGATGTTGTCTATTATGTTTGGGTTGTAACCATTTTTTATCAATTATTTATATTCAAGTGTTAAAAGTAGTGTACGAAAGATTCAACATGAACTACTGGGTTATTTAGCGTCGATGGAATTGGTGATAGCGAGATGGAATTTGGCGAGATGAGGCCGAGGATTTGCCATAGAATACAGAGATTAGGTTCGCATTACGGTTGGGGAAAACCTCGGAAAAAAGCCAACCAGGTAATCAGCTCAAGCGGAATCGAACCTACACCCGAGCGCAACTAAGGATCAGGAGGCAAACGTGTTACCGCGTGAGCTACGCAGGTAGCGATAAATTCTTAATGACGTAGTTTATTCAAAGTAAAACTGATATGAAAAATCAGATATTATTTTTTTTGATACATAAGGAACTTTTCTGGAAGAAGCAATTAAAGTTTTCTTGGACTCTTGTACAGAGTCCAGACATCCTCCAATATTTCAAAGAATTCGGCAACTATGCACGCACGCACACACAAATATAAACGGACAATCAAATTTTGGAATAAAAATAGAAAACAATAATTTATTCTAACACACTTTTTACTCCTTCAACGATCACTGCGAGTTTTTTTTTCTGCAATACAATAGAGAGGTGCTTATTTAATAGGCTGGAGTTGACCTATAACCTCGTCATTATACACGCCTCTGCAGTGACCATAATTTTACGTAAATCTCCGATTCGATCACCAGGTGTAAACTTCAGTAACAATATTGACAGAGGGGTCAATTTTCATATATTATTCAAGAATATACAAGAGAAAACGCTTTCATGACGTCAAGGCATGGTGAACATCTACACGGCATTGAATCTTACAATAAATATTTTTAAAAATTGTAACATACCGTCCTAATAAGACTCGTCCTAATAAGACCAACTGAATTATAGCTTATGATACAGAATTCATACCTTAATAGAGGATGACACTAAAGTTGTGTTAAGCTACGGTGTTAGGTTCGATTTCAGGTGGAAAAGGTAGTGTGCGTGTTTACCATATTGGCATTGTACTGTATATTAGCCTATCATTACCCACAACGGACTTCAATTTGTTTGGTCGGAGTCAACGCCAACACTATTATAAGTAACACATACTCGCCAGCATCTTCATACCAAATGGAAACAAACCAAAGAAATTTATATTTAAAACTGCAATGACTTTTTACACATTAAAGTGTGCACATCGAGCGAGTTGGCTCAGTCGGGACTATTTCAGATTCGCATTCGGGAGATCCCAGTCAAACTCCGCAGCCGACCGATCTGACTGGGATTTTTAATGGTGTTCCCAACTGTAAGGCGAAAGTTAGATATTTCCATAGCTATTCCTCGGATTCATCTCGCCAAATATCATCACCCTATCACATTCACTGCTACGAAATAATGGTTAGCATGTCTGACCGTGAACGAGCGAGTCCGAGTTCAAATTCTGGTTGGGAGAAGTTACCTGGTTGAGTATAATACGAAATAATATGAAATATTTATTTTCAGTCAATGACTTTGCTTTCTATATGTGTAAGGTACAAATCCTTATATTACTGTATTAACGTTTTCGTCGGTCATGCCGACATCATCAGATACAACATTTTATGCAGCAATATCATTTCTAGTCTCTACAATCAAAATACAATACATATTAATGAGCATAAAACATAATAAAAACAACATAATTTAGGACATCAATATATCTCTTTTCTTGTGTAAATATACTCTTACTGTCAATTGATTAAAACACACGTGTGATTACAATGCATGTACATGTATAAAATTGCAGGTCTTCACTAATAAAATAATAAAACTGAAATCTATATGATATATTATGTCAAGAGATGCTTACAGTCTTTGATCTATACTATCTGATGTGTTTGTGCCCATGTTCTTGTTTTCTCGTTACTACACGCCTTTTCACCATCCAAAAGATGTATATACGTCATAATGTATAAATTAAGATTATGCCTTGAGACCTTAATTTCTCAAAGTTGTTGTGGATGTCGTTTATAACAGATGATGTGTTTCTGGTTGTCTTTTGATGTTAATTGCCGACAGAAGCTTGAACGTACAGCTGTCAAAAAAAAGGGCCGCACTCGTGAACAGCGAATATTTTCAAAGTCCACTTCGGGTCGCGGCGATGTTACACGATGCATGTGCTTGTACAAGCAGTTCCGGAACTATGAAAGCGTTCCATATCTACGCCTCGTGGACCAGTGGTAGAGTGCTTGTTTAATGATTCAAAGGTCGTGGGTTCGGGCCTTCTTCAAGTTTTCATTTTATTTTTTAATCTTTCTTTAGCGATGTAAATGATATTCAAATTATCATTTATATCCAGTTATCGTTCTTTATGGATATCACGTTATTTATATTTTGTTATCGTTCTTTAGAGATATGAACAAAATTCAGGTCATCATTTGTATTCTATTATCGTATTATAACGATATGAATAATAATTATTATTGTATTTCTAATGGGGTTAGCCGTATTTTACATATGTATGTTAGAGCTATAGTTTTATACACAAAAAGATAAGCATAAAGAGAAATGGAAAAGAAAATTAAATTAGCTTACGCGATGTAAACAAAACATAAATAATCCGTAAATTAGGCATTGCGATTGCAAAACAAATATCAGGTATCAATTTGTAACATACAAAAACATTAACAACACACATACGTAACACTTCTATAACACAAATATGCAGCTTTCCGTACCATACATCATAAATTAATACACAATAGTCACACAAACACAATCAAACCATAATTACGACATTGCGACGACATCAAGCATCACATAACTGACTCACATACATAACAAATCAAGCATCCGTTACAACACATACACTTCAACATAGTAACCACACTTTTAAAAGTTACAAATTTGGCTCCAAGAAGAATAAATAGGACACTGTTACTAATTACTATTCTTCTACAATTTCTAAATACATCTGTAATAAATCTGTGAAATTCGGATATGAATAATATTCACGTTTTTTATATTGTTATCGTTCTTTAGCGATTTAAATAATATTCAAGTTATCATTTATATTCTGTTTTCCTTCATTAGCATTATAAAACAATATTCAAGTTATTTATATTGTTATTGTTCTTTCGCAATATATTAATTAAACAAACCGATATTTATCATTTATATTCTGTTATCGTTCTTTAGTGAGACTGTATAAATAATATTCAAGTTATTTATATTGTAATCGTTCTTTAGCGATATAAATAACAAATTTAATATTAGGTTCGGAAAATCCAGTTGCATAATACTGGTATTAGTTTTTCTTTTGCATTATTACATACAATTGAACCACAATAAAATGAAAAGGAGTAACGAGGAATTGAACCTGAGACGTTGACATCTAAATTCCGACGTTCGTCCGCTGAGCTACGAGAGCAAAAGTGTGGAAACATTTTTGGAAAAATTGGCCCAATCACACTCTAAGATCTTCTGATGATTCGTAGAAGCTAGTCCAGGATGCGGGGGCAAAGGCTAATTGAGATTTCCCGGTCTCTGACCGGGTCAAACATCCTGATAGAATTAATATTTAACCCTTGCCGTGACTTTCGGTGAAGTCCGAGGGGCCCAATTAGTCAAATCCACTCTCCTCATCTCCACGCTTGGGCCCTTGGAATTTAATAAAATGCGAAAGAGATTGTGGTGTGCGGAAAGCAACGGGATGTTACCGCATTTAGGCCTATCCTTCCTAAGAAAACTGCAAACATGAACAAAGGAAGCTTTTAATAGAAGAAGAAGGATCTTCTGCGGACCTCTGAAAAAGAACTAAGGAAGAGACTAGTGAAGTGCTTTGTGTGGAGTGTGGCATTGTATGGGGAAGGAACATGGACATTACGACGAAATGAAGAGAAACGAATTGAAGCATTTGAAATGTGGATGTGGAGAAGAACGGTGCGTGTAAAGTGGACAGGCAGAATAAGAAATAAAATTGTGTTTGAAAAAGTGAGTGAAGAAAGAATGATGCTGAAACTGATTAGAAAGAGAAAAAGGAATTGGTTGGGTCTCTGGTTGAAAAGAATAATGGACGACATTAGGATATGTGGATCATATGCGGAGACTAAGAGGAAGGCAGAAAATAGGAAAGATTGAGATTGCTGGGTTTGCAGTTAAAGACCTGCCCATGGACAGAACATTTATGTGTGTATGTTCAGAATGCCTGGAATATCGTGTCTAAGAACAGTCGCTATTTGCAAAGACTAGTCAATTCCATGCCCACTGACTGCAAGATGATCGAGATAAGAGGAAGATAGACTAAATATTGAATTATGGCTTTTGTTTTGTTTTTTGAACGCTTAATTGTTTGAATATTTTAAGGCCGACGCCAGTAAATTTGTTATGTTTATGCCACGAAAGATATTTTATTGAGAATAAAATCTTTTTCTTTCCATTTGCAGCCACAATATCATAATGATAATGATAAAGTCATGGCATAATATATTAATGAACCTGATGTTAATTACTAAAATAATCATAAAAGAAATAGGAGCCATTATGTCTAGTTTGTCTCTCTCAAAAAACAGAACAAAAAAGGACATAAAAGCACGAGGTTGTAGTCGAACGCAGGACCTCATGAATAAGACGCCTGAATGCTACCATTATGCTATCGAATAACACATGTATACTTCAATTATAACTGTAGATATCAGGCAACGTGGTCCAACATGTAACATCGCCTGTCTCCGAATTGTAGCGAAGATACCCGAAGGGAACTTTGATACAGGAGAGCGGCCACTTTTTCTTTGACAGCTGTACATTATGACCGGTGATACTCTTCAATATGGTTAATTTGCGGACGATGTCCAAATGCTATAGTTGTTGTAGAATGTTATAGTAAGGTGAATATCAGCATTCTAATTTAGTTATGTACGAGCGTGTATGTTCGTTCGATGTTGGTTATGGAGAGAGGCTGTGTGAAGACTGCGTACAGCATGGTTTATGGAGGTTTATGGAGGTTGAGGTTTCTTCGAGGTTTTCTAAAAAAATTGGAGTAGAATTGCTGTGTAACTTTCGGCATTGGACCTTGGACTAATTTCGCCATCATAACTACACTTGTCCATTTATAAAACAATTATATTACCGGTTGTTCTTTATGGTTGTGAAACTTGGATTCTCACTCTGAGAGAGGAACATAGGTTAAGGGTGTTTGAGAATAAGGTTCTCAGGAAAATATTTGGGGCTAAGAGGGATGAAGTTACAGGAGAATAGAGAAAGTTACACAACACAGAACTGCACGCATTGTATTCTTCACCTGACATAATTAGGAACATTAAATCCAGACGTTTGAGATGGGCAGGGCATGTAGGATGTATGGGCGAATGTAGAAATGCATATAGAGTGTTAGTTGGGAGGCCGAGGGAAAAAGACTCTAGGGAGGCCGAGACGTAGATGGGAAGATAATATAAAAATGGATTTGAGGGAGGTGGGATATGATGACAGAGAATGGATTAATCTTGCTCAGGATAGGGACCGATGGCGGGCTTATGTGAGGGCGGCAATGAACCTCCAGGTTCCTTAAAAGCCAGTAAGTAAGTAAGTAAGTAAGTAAGTAAGTAAGGCAAGTAAGGTAAGTAACTAACTTGTCCTCTTCATCCTCCTATATTTCGGGCTTGCTCCGATGTATAGACGGGCTGCGGGCCGCCACTGAAATTGAACCCCCATGGTATGTGGTTATTAGTTGCTGGTGGTAGTGCTATGTATCATGGAATCTCCCTGGGCTTATGGTAGATTGTGGGACCGGAATTGAGGGATCGGGTGTTGCCTACGCGGAAAGGTAAAGGCTGTAGGAAGTTCGGAGGCGACCTGCAGGGGAATCTGTAGCTCGGGGCTTTAGGGATGCACAACGTTACATTCCGGGTAGTACAATGGACCCACCTAAGCAACCTACATGCGAGGGCAGTCCCTAGCCCATGTCCCTTCCCTCAAGGGTGACTAATAGATAGATAGATCACACTATCACCAATTCCATCGATGCTCGATTACATCACAATAAATTGTTACAGCGTTGTTAAGGCGATGCGCTACTGAAATTTCTAAAATCCATAATTTTTGAGCTAGAGAGTTGAAATTATTATTGAATATGCATATCAATATCATAACCAAACATTGTAAATTTTCACCTTTTCCCATAAACGCTTAAAAATAAATTTGTTTTTTTTTTTTTTTCTTAGTGAAAATCCTATTTCTAAAATTGTTGTAATCTAATTTCTTATTAAGGGTAACACTGCATATTGTGTAATGGAGCATTAGTAATGCCCTGCTCCAATTTGTTCATTTGCAAAAAAGTATAATTTCTTCAATGTTCAAACCTTAATAAAAAATAATATTGCTTTACGTATAATTCTCTAGCAATAAAACTATGCTGAATACAGCCAATCAAATGCTGCATTTCACAACAGAGATATTAAGTTTCATCACTCTAGCTTTAACCTCTGAGAAATAAATGAATATTTGTCGTTGAAAACGTAGAAAATATATTTTCTTGAGATAAAGAAATTTAAAATTATGGTGACACATAACTCGTACATTAACACAAAAAGAATACTTATAATTAAGATATTGAGATAAAATTTTCATAAAAGCGTACATTTTTAGTGTCGAAATAAAAATGATAAAACTTGTCAAAATTCTACTATTTTCAGTAGCACATCATCTTAAACAACCGATTAAAAATGTAAATAGGTTTGGCTGTAGACCTATATGAAGTGTTAGAACAGCGCAGAGAATTTAAACCATTTAGCTAGCACAGCAAATTATAATAGACAGTTATTAGTAAGTGTAAAAGTCAACTGCTGAAGTGATGTATTGTAAAATGAACTGCGGAAGAGGCCGATTATACAACAGTGACTAATAAATGTTCGGTATTGTGTGAAGTATTGGACGGATACGACGTTATGTCGGCACATTTTAACAGACATGAGATTTCTCTCTTCAGCATCATATTGTTCTCGTGTCCATAAAAACTACAGACAGGAAAAGTAATCGTACTTACGTAAGCTATTGTTATATTCACTAAACTCAAAAGTAGAATTTTATGAACCGAGAGAATGAATAACATTGACGTTTATGAACTAATGCCAAAACTAACACTGATGTGGTTCAGGAAATAGAGTTACAGGGTAGTAATGTTAAGCATAGTAAATTATATAAAAGCCTATACACTATATAAAGTTACATTTCACGAAACTGACAAAGTTAACGAATTACATTTTACTGGACTTCTTTTTAAACTGTAAAGGTTATTCAAGAACAGTGTTGTGGAATTGTGTGGAATTTGGTTGTTACGTGAGTAGATTTTAGTGTTGCAAATCTGGTAACACTGTTTAAGAACGATAAATTATCACGTTGTAAAAATGTATACAATAAATCTCACATAATGTTATACTACTTGCATAAAATGTTTTTATAAAAAAACAGATTTATTTCAATACTACTTATTGCATAAAATTAAAAAAATTATTTCAATGGCCAATGTCTTGAAACAGGTTTTTGGCGCTTAGTCTCTTATTGCGTAACTCAGTCCATTTGGAGTAAATGAATACAGAACTTAAAAACAGGAAGGTCTTTGATCAATATTACCAACAAAATCATAACTAGATAACTTATCTTTTGCTGGGTTGGTTCTTTAACCTTTTATTGTTCTCTAAGTACTAGCCCATTGTAGAACGAAGTCCACTAAGGTTAATGGTTTCCTAAAGAGGCTTGACTTCGGTTTTTAGGAACTTTAAGCTCTATTCAGCAAGCTATAAATAAAGCGCCTGGTTCTCAAAATAGAAAGTAAAGATCGGATTCCTTGCATTTCAAAACTAGCTAGGAAACAAATTGGTATTTGAGCATAAATTACTTACGAACTTTTCAGCATCTCAAAATATTAATTTTACGTACTATCAGTCACGACCTTCTAAGTTGACTGCTTAAAAGGAAACAATTTCAAGCAAAATCGACATAACAAAGTCGACAATTTAAATAGTACATTATGCAACGAACCTATAATGGTAGTAATTAAGACGCGAGTATGTTTATGAAACGAGCGGAAGCGAGTTTCATAATTTTCATACGAGCGTCTTAATTACCATTATAGGCAAGTTTCATACGACTTTTTACGCTCGACCATATTTCTAACTTGAAATTATTCATAAGTATTCATATTATTCTTATCTGAGTGGGAAGCGGAAGTGACCTTGTGCAATATCTCGTAAATTGTGAGATGTGCGCAGACGCGAAAGTATTGATTTTTTCCGAGGAATAAATATCATTGACCTTGATATAATCTAGAGAGTAAAATGAACATTAATCTTGATATAACCTGGAAATTGATTTAGACATTGAAAAACGAGATGACAAATTGAATTTATTTGAATATTATTTACAACTAACGCTAATTATTATAGTAACAGAACATAACCTTCTGCGACAGTATTGGATTTCCAGCCTCCGTGACGTTTCGCTAGTTGTCTTTCGATTGCATATCCGAGAATAATCGATACTTGCGCTTTCATATTGCTTTCTGATTGGTGGAAAACCTAAACTTTAATGAATAGGTGTCCTTTAATGAGGTCCATTAAAGGGCTGCTACCAGATGTATAATTACTACATTTCGGCATGGTCGAGCATAAAAGATATTATTTCAATGAAAGATAATTCTGACTGGTTAAAATTAATAGGATTCTTACACTCAATTTTATTAGTAAGTAATTAGGCGAGTAAAATAGTTCACGAAAATAAGAGGAAACAACCAATACGATTTTATCATGCACCATAGCCAAAAGAAGACAGGCTATCCAAAAGATAATCTCTCGAAATGAGAAAAGAGAAGGCCCTCGAAGAAATAAGTTGCTGGTGATCTTCTGGTGTTCGTTGGAAAGATGCTAGGGACATTGATCCCTTCTTGCACTAAGCTCATTAATATATACAAATTTCCTACTTGCCCATTCACAAAGTAACGTTCTTTCCTCAAGGGTTCAAAACAATTCAAATGTAAATTACTGTAAGCAGTGTTAAGAAGTGACGGGCTCTTTGTTGAACAACTTGCGAAATCAGAACTTCTGATCGACAAGAGGAAAATTGTAGATAAAATGTCATAATTTTTCGGAGAGACTAAAAGAAAAATAATCTATGCGTATAAATGAAGACGAATATATGAATAACAACGGGTATAATGTGGTCCAAGTGTCTCTCAATTTGTGCAAAATCTCCACCACAGTTGTAACGGAACAATTCTAAAGGAATCAGTCCTTGAATTGAGATGACGACTGTCCGGTGAAGGTATCCGTGGATTAGAGACCGTTCCCATAGTGCAGAAGGAGGCGTGGGCAGTTTATGTAGGAGTTCATTTAATTAACAAATTGGAAATCAGTAAAAGAAAGATACCTGACCTTTGCATTAAATGACAACGACTGATTTTAATGCACACCTCTGCTTGTTTCACTGGGTAATGACTGATGTCAAGGACAATAACGTAAGTACTATAACAAATATCTGCAAACCCAATGCTTTCTTAAGACGATTTGTTTTAAAATAACTTTCTGAATTAAGTCGTACTCTCAAAATAAGATGCAAAGTCGGGGGAGGGAACTTTGATGGAAAGCAATAATGGCATAAATCACAATTTTTTCAAAGGAGAAATAGATGTTTGTTATTCATTTACAGAAGACAAATGAAATCATTTAATGCGTATACAATTATGTATTATGTTTACCAATTTATTGATCTTGTCCTTCAAAGTATTCCTTTTCGGCAGGCCTCTATCAGTATAACTTAAATTTTGAAATAATAATAATAATAATAATAATTTAATAATAATAATAAAATAATAATAATAATAATAATAATAATAATAATACTTACTTAGTTACTGGCTTTTAAGTAACCTGAGGTTCATTGCCGCCCTCACATAAGCCCGCCATTGGCCCCTATCCTGAGCAAGATTAATCCATTATTAATAATATTAATTATTAATATTAATAATGACAACAAAGCTTACTATTATTATTATTATATTATTATTATTATTATTATTATTATTATTATTATTATTATAATTATTATTACTACTTTTACAAATGGCTTTTAAGGAACCCGAAGTTTCATTGCCGCCCTCACAAAAGCCCGCCATCGGTCCCTATCCTGTGCCTCCCAACTAACACTCTACATGCATTTCTGGATTCGCCCATACGTGCTACATGCCCTGCTCAACTCAAACGTCTGGATTTAATGTTCCTAATTATGTCAGGTGAAGAATACAATGCGTAAAGTTCTGCGTTGTGTAACTTTCTTCATTCTCCTGTTACTTCAACCCTCTTAGTCCCAAATATTTTCTTAAGAACCTTATTCTCAAACACCCTTAATCTCTGTTCCTCTTTCAAAGTGAAAGTCCAAGTTTCACAACCATACAGAACAACCGGTAATATAACTGTTATAAATTCTAACTTTCAGATTTTTTGACAGGAGACTAGATGACAAAAGCTTCTCAACCGAATAACACGCATTTCCCATATTTATTCTGCGTTAATTTCCTCCCGAGTGTCATTTATATTTGTTACTGTTATTGTCGTAACAAGCTATTTTTTACGGTGATGGGTGTTTAGCCCTTCGCCCAACCCCCCAAGCTGAGAATCACCCTTATCGGCTGTCCACGACTGCTTATTCAATATATTCGCAGCTACCTTCCATATCTGGAGGCCGTCTCCTCTATCCGCAACCTGAGGACGCGCCATGCCATATAGGGACCCATGGGATAATGTATTATTATTATTATTATTATTATTATTATTATTGTTATTATTATTATTATTATGACTATTACTATTATATTATCAGCTTAAAGATAGGGTATCGATAATGAACTCAATTTTGTTTACACCAAATTATTTGTTTCATTATTTCTGCATTCTCATTATATAAAGTATAAAAGGTAAAGTTTCACTATTCTGCAAGAACCGTACACTGCCGTTATTTGTACCGTTGAGTTCCTGTTTCGTTGTGAGTTGTAGATGGCTTGTGTTCATGTAACTAATTATACATTTTATTAATGTTTATGATATTAATGATTGAAGCGATGATGAATCATGGTATGTATATTTCAATCCGGCATATTTCGTGTGTGTATTTTTATAGTTCAATAAAATAAACTACAAATAGTCATAACATTCGTATCATGAGGAAGGAAGTAAAGGATTACAAAACGCGTGAAACGTGTAATGAGAAAGTATGTGTCAACTTTGTGACAGTCATTCCCTTTCTGAAAAGTTTACATCACCAGTTGAACACTACATTTTTTATATTTTCAAGCTTATCGAATACCGATAACATCAAGGGAAAATAGTGGTGGAAAGAGGATGTCAGGCAGGTCTTCTGGCGGCTTTTTCTATCATCTTCAGTAGTCAATCATTTATCCATAACCATCGTTACAGAGAACAAAGGAAAACTTTTACAACATATTATACTCCCATAAGAGTACAACGTAATGTCACAAAGCAAGATTTGTAAATGTTATTTATCGTAATTTATCAACAGTAATCTCACTAGAGGTTTTGATTTATGTAGAGAAAATCAAAATTCGAGTGGAATTTAATTGACTATTACACGATTAGGAGAAAGTATATAAAGACTAGAAGAAATAAAGTATTCTAATACAATAAAATATTAATTGACTTACAAAAATACTAAACTGTCTCGTCTTATTGTACCATCTCATCATTAAAAATATTCCGCTAGATGTCAGTAGTGTGTTATGATTAGCTGTTCTCTTGTTACCAGTTGTGCCAACTGTACCATCTTTATTGAACTCTATGAACGATTAAACTAGTCAAGAAGGCTTTGTCGATTCAGTTTCATTTTTATTAAAACAGTTGCATCCCACTTCATTTATCAATATATGTTAAACAAGATAGATAAGTGCATTTATTGATGCATGATAAATTATACAAACTCGTGTACAGAAGATCCTTCGCACGAGCCCGTACGCCCATTCGTGCTGTAACTATGCACAGTTTGAATCTTCAAAGAAAACAAAATACTACTACTAATAATAAAATAGTAAAACAACAGTTATTATTATTACTACTGTTATCATTAATTATCACAATTACAACTAATCTAACTTCAAACCAAATTTCACAAAAATAATAAAAACAAAATAAATATAAGATATGAAAAGATAGAGAAAAAAACCACAGTGAAACATATATAATATATATATATATATATACATACATATAAACAATTCAATTCCTTATTGAGACTGCAGAAATAATCCAACTAATAAATATAAAGGTAATACATAAAAAAACATACACACGCGATAAAATACAAATAGAAAAAAAAAGACACAATAAATACAAAATAACATTATCCATTAATTACTTCATCATTCCAACACTAATTAATAACCCTTTCCCTTATTTTCTCGGCTCCCTCCCCTTGGTCAGTTCCATCCTCAACTGTCGAACTTTTTGCCATAAATTTTCCCACACTGTCACAATTTTTAACGTTATTTAACGTATTGTATGTTGCCAACGTGCCCCTGCTAGATGTAATGAAGGACTCTGGCAGGAATCGTTTCAGAGCTTCTGTGGCTTCACACTTCCGATAAAATATGGTGTGATGTCTCGCCTTAACCGCAAAGAGGACATATTCTCGCCCCCTCTTCGTTGACGGTTTAAGTGCCTCCAGGCTCCTAGACGAAACCAGATTAAACCCAGTCTACCTTCTTTGCTACCTCCATAGAGATAAAGTTCGCCCCCAATTTGTTTTGATCATCGATTGGATCTCCAGAGCAACCTTATCCCTACATTCCCCTTCTGTTATTTGCCTGTCTATATCCTTCAGACGTTTCTTGACTTTCCGCCAGACATTTCGCTTGTTCCTGCAATCTTCCCCCCGATTATAAATCCCATGCCTATTTCCTCCAACCCTCTGCGTAATCTACCCAATCCAGGTTACTTGGTCTCTCCTCTCGAGTTGCTCCGTATAACAGACCGCTCTAATAAGAGACTGATCTCCATGCACAATCCTCAAGTAGTGCTTTAAAACTTTTATCTTGCATTCTATTGAGTCTCTATGGCGTCCGAATTCTCTTAGGATTCCGCTGTTAGCCGTTCCTCCCCACCCCCGTTATCCGTTTTAAAAAGTCGCTTTCTGCCTGGTTAAGTTTTCCCGTTCTTCCCAACCCCAAATTTCTGCCCATACATAATTGTAGATCTAACTACCGCATTGTATACTTTATCTAATAAATTTAAAGAGACTTCAAAATTTTGTTACGTATCTTCAGCGTTTCCATCGTTTTATCAGTGCCCTATGTTTTGTAAGTGTGTATATGTTTATTCCATTTTCCGTTCATCGTCATTGTTACCCCTAAATAAACTATCCATCAACGAATACAGTACTGTACTTGCATTTCCTACGCCCCGAGACTTGTGTATGCGCTTCTAGTACCACAGTGGGTTTCGACAGTTCCGTCTCACAAACGGCACAATTCTCAAATAGAAAAAAAAGGGTTCATTAATTTAAAATCAGTGATCAATATGGATGTCCTAATCAATAAAATATTCTGTTTTCCTTTAACAAAAGTATCACTACAAGACACAGAACCAGTTCCCATTCAAATGGCAAACCCATTTCTTAGTGCCCGTGTAGGGGCGTGTCTAATTCTCCAACGTAAACAGTCGAACTATAGGATGTCGAACTTGTTTTCTGTCGAACTTATGAGTTTTCACTGTATATATTGAATTCTGCCCTGAACATGAAATCATTCTCTTTTCAGAGGAGTGCAGTATTTTTGTATATTTACAATTTCCTTGTATACTTTTCTACCAATAAACTTATTTTCTTGCAATAAAAATCTCCTAAAACTGGCGCCAATTCCAGGTAGTTGTCAGTGCGCCTGAAAAATAACCTTTATAATTGTACCACACCTTCATGTAACTCATTCTAAGCAATTAATATTTTTATATCTCCACAGACTCATAAAAGTACCTTTCTATGTCGGCGGATGCGGAAATGAGTGTATATAAATATTAAAAATGTATGACGAATTATCTCGTTAGCCACGGTATAATGTATTACTTTACAAGTAAAAAAGTTGTTTAGAGATTTCAACTTGAATGTCATACCTATTACCCCTGACTGAGACATTTAGGGCGCTGAAATGCATGCGAAATTGCAACATTATTGCAAAATCGTGGAGCAATTTACATCACGGATTATGGCACATCGACATCGTGTCGGAAGATTGCCACCACCTGGAATGCAAGAAAGCGCTGTATCATATGGCTTGCCATCTGTTTAATGCTTAGCTTTGTGAGGGAAACGAGATTACCAGCGCTAAGCCTAGTGCAATAGAATCTAGCTTTCATAACAAGATACAATAATTGACGTATACCTTTACCTTTTACACCAAGCAAAATTGCTAAAGAAAACAGAGATAAGGGTAATGGCTCCGTGTTTGCAACATATTATTATTCTGTTCTTTTAAATGGGATTTATTCATAATATTTTAGTATATTTTATTTACTGTAGAGCTTCAAGTCAGCTTGTGAAGGACTCTGTTATTTTCAAAGCTGTGATTGATATATTATATAGCCTATTTTGTTGCAGTAGTGAAATTTCTTAAAATGTATAACTTCCGTCATGTTCCAAATGTTTATAAGTAACCTTTTGACATTTTAGCGAGGAAACAACAACAGCTTCCAAATGTAAAGAACATTAGTTACCCGGTGGTTTAGTAATATTTGCCACCTGAAATGCCATCATGTTTGCGTTACTGAAAAGATAATTCCAATTTATTTGCATGGTGTCAAAGAGCAAAACTGGTTTTCTGTGTGGCTAAGCACTTCTAATGGGCTATATTATGGTCACCTTCATATTTTTAAGGGGACACGCTACTGAATTTTCGCTAATTTTGGTCATTTTCTTATTTTCTTTAATATGGTGCCAAAAAGTCTACTGTTTCTTGAGAAATGCTGTAGTGACGATTTCATCGCGATATCTTTATTCTAAGTCAGAAATTTAGTTTATCCTATATAAATAGGCCTAATTATTATATACAGAATGTGTATTATAGACTTTTTAGGTGATTTTACCTTAAATCAGGGTCTTTCACATTTTAAACTACTAGAAATATCTACTAAATGGCTATACTTACAGTAATGGAGATTTGCACACATATTCATAACAGGTCTGTGCATGAAATGCTGCGTTCATGTAAACATTATGTTTATTATTAAGAAAGTTGTATTTTATGTCGGGCAGTGAAGTTGAAGAAGAAACATCATATGTTCAAAATTATTTTTTTCTAATAAAGTATATTTACGAGGAAAAAAACAATTCATCATTTTGTTATAATGAGTCTTACTTCATTTTAAAGGTTTAAGAAATGTATTATCTTTATGCGAGACCCAGTTAAATGTTTACTAAAAGTATAAATTACTTTAAATGAAAATATAATGTTTTCTAAGTACAATTTTCAACATGCATATAAAAAATCGTAGACATGTATTTTAGTAATCTAAGTGGTGTAAAATGTTCAGGAAGATACAATGAAAATTGCAAAAATTACAAAAACTCAGTACCTTATTTATATTGTGGCTTTTCTTCAGTAACATTAAATAATATTAAAAAAATGAATAGTGATGAGAGCTGAAGAATAACTACAAAAATGAACACTTCAAATAATTCTGTCTTATCTTTTGACAAATTTCTACATCACAAGTACAAAAATATTTTTCAATGTTTTGGACGAGGTGAAAGCTGAGTCCAAAATACAGTATGAATCCGCTAAAGGCTCTGCGTACGTGAAACATACAATAGTTTTTAGTAAAAGCACTCTAAATTATATGAAATAAAATAAAGTAAAAGTAAATATAAATGAAAGTATGAAAGGCATAGTCAGTCATTCTCACCGCCGTATGATAAACATAATGAAATAATGTTGACATATTATATTAAAAGTTGCCTAGGCCGCTAAGTTGAATTTTTTCGAACTGATAACAGTCTGAAAAGCAACTATTTTAGAGGGCATGTACTAAAAAATATTAACGTATCCTTATGCAGGAAGCACGCCGCGAAATGTACGTCCGTTAGCGTTGCCAACCTCAATACAAGCAAGTCTGCTACAAACATCCTGAAATTCAGCTACAAATACCGAAGTTAAGCTACGCTCAAAACCAGATGATGCCATAAAAGCAAATAAATAACGATGAAACTTAAGTCCCCCCTCCAATTTACAAATTGGCTCTTCCCACACATATCTATCCCATTCTGGACTTTGTGTAAAACTTGTAACTATTGTGTCTATCTGTAAAGAGCGGCACGTCTAGAAGCGTTTAGAAAGAGCCTTTATTCTTGAATAAAAAAGAGAATCTGCGATCAATGTTACAGTTTTAAAGTTCAAGGTGGATGTGTTGGAGGTGTCATTCTGTTAATATACGAGTATTACGAAATATTTATGTGAATATTGGTAATGTTTAAATTATATGGCAATACTTTATAAAGATTTGCCTTTACATTAAAGCAAATTGGATTTTTTTAAATTTATCCAGTAAGCCCCAACGAGTATAACTCATATGTAGGGGCTATACAAGAACACATACAATGTTATACAATGTAATTGAAAACGTCATAAAACTAC
This sequence comes from Periplaneta americana, assembly GCA_025594305.2. NCBI lineage: Eukaryota > Metazoa > Arthropoda > Insecta > Blattodea > Blattidae > Periplaneta > Periplaneta americana. The sequence continues at coordinate 31,598,990 of JAJSOF020000001.1, forward strand.
AGTCTGTGAAAAACAAACAACAACACAAGAATTTATGAAAGAAAGAAAGCAAGCAAAATAAGAACAAATAGTAAGATAACATGAAGTTTTGGGCAGGAAAAAGAAAAGTTTGAAACCATGAAATAAATAAATCAACTGAGAATTAAAATAAATAATCTTCCCAAAAACGTATTTTTAAACAATTCTTAAAACATCGGCGATTTGGTAAATTCTATATTCTAAAGGAAGTTGGTTAAAAGTTGTTGTTAAAAAATGGTTAAGTCCTTTCGTTCCATAAGTTACTGAGCTATGCTGGGAAAAAAAATATTGTCTTTTTGTCTTGGTAAATAAGTATGTATATCTTTATTAAACTGAAATATAATATTACTATGTATTAAATTGTTAATAACTTTGTACATGAAAATAGCAGTACCTAATTTGATAATTGGTTCAACTCGTAGAACGAAAGAAAATTGATATAGATATTTAACTGGAGTAAAATAATGAAAACCTAATCAATTTCTTAAAGCTCTATTTTGAATAATTTGTAAAGGTCTCAAAGCAGTTTTCTTAAATAATATAAATAAAAATTGTCTATGTAATATTTTTTTAAAGTTGTATGTTTATTAATCACAGTATGATATGTCTATTGGGCAACATTTAATCTAAAGGTAGCTTTATTATTATTATTATTATTATTATTATTATTATTATTATTATTATTATTATTATTATTACTTAACATGGAAGATGAAATATTTACTCTACCTGCCATTACAACTCACTCTGCCTCCACCCCTATCTGATTGATTGGTTGTCATTATTTTATCCATAGTCATATGACTCAATTTGTTATATTTGTTGGGAATTAGTTTATATGAAAATTTCATCACACTCAAAATCTTAAATTATGTGACACCCGTAATGATTACTCCATGATTACGAAGAGCGGGTGTAGTCCTTACAGTCTCGGGGCGTAATGTAAATGTAGGCTAGTTAATAATTCCGATGCGTGAGGTACCTCTGAGTGGGAAAATGGATCCGTCCACCTACGCAGAGAGTGGATATGAAAATAACTCGCTGTCACGTATGCCTGGAAGATGTTTACGCAATGCTTGATGCTGAATTAATTGTGAATCTCACATACACTTCTGAATTGCCTATAAAGATCCATTGTCCTCCAAGCATTTGAGGAAAGTGTCATTTCAAAAGCATAGAGAAGAAGGCGAGTGTAAAATTATGTGCATATGACTAGAGTATATTGCGAAACATTAGGCATATATGAGTGCATCACTACCGTAAGTGCCTAACCCACAACTTTAAAAAATTGTTCTTTACAATATACTGTATTGGACTAATAAAAATCAGGACTTCATGAGATATCAGCTTAAGAAAATTCGTAATTCCTATTGCAATAAAAAGTACTTGTCTATGTTCAGTAGCTATTTTTAGTTAGTTATTTCTCAACGTTCAGCTTAATTATATGCCTCGAATCTTCATAAATGTGGCTCTGGAATCTCATACGTGCCCTAACTTAATATATTATTCTCTAGAATGAGATTGTTTTGAGAGCTGCCTGTAAGTCGACGTTGATTAGCTAGTTAATATATTAAATTATATTGTGTTGTATATTCAATAAGCAGTAAAATCTGTATCGAAAACAGAATTCTACAACAAGTGAACACATTTAACTATTTAGGGTACCGTCTTTCATATGAAAAAAAGAATATCGATTATAAAATAACTAATTTTATGCTCGACCATGCCGAAATGTAGTAATTATACACCTGGTAGTAGCCCTTTAATGCATGTCATTAAAGTACACCTATTCATTATAGTTCAGTTGTTCAGCCAATGAGAAATCACCATCGTACCATTATAAAACCGCAAGTATCGATTATTATCGGATATGCAATCGAAAGACAATTAGCGAAACGTCACGGAGGCTGGAAATCCAATACTGTCGCAGAAGGTTATGTTCTGTTACTATAATAATTAGCGTTAATTGTAAATAATATTCAAATACATTCAATTTTGTCATCTCGTTTTTCAATTCTAAATCAATTTCCAGGTTATATCAATATTAATGTTCAAGTTATTCTCTAGATTATATCAAGGTCAATGACTTCGTCCCTCGGAAAAAATCAATACTTTCGCGTCTACGCACATCTCACAATTTAGAAGGTCAGTTCCGCTCTTCACTTAGATAACCATAACATGAATACTTAAGAATAATTTCAAGTTAGAAATATGGTCGAGCATAAAAAAGTCGTATGAAACTTGCCTATAATGGTAATTAAGACGCTCGTATGAAAATATGAAACTCGCTTGCGCTCGTTTCATAAACAAACATACTCGCGTCTTAATTACTACCATTATAGGCTCGTTGCATAATGCACTATTGTAAAGGTTATCGGCATTACCAATTCAGTTTTCAAACCTAATTTAGTACAGAAACATACAAGATTAAAGATGTATAACATTTTAGCACGACCTACTTTAGTCTATGGATCAGAAGCCTGGACTTTGATCAATATATATATATATATATATATATATATATATATATATATATATATATATATATATATTCAACGTATAGCTACCAACGAAATGAAATTCATGAGAAAACGGCGCGATACACACTTTGGGATAGAAAACGAAATACAGAAATTTTGAAAGAATTGAACGTCCAACCTATATTAAATTTTCTTCATATTTATAGAATTAATTGGAGACATCATGTCGAGAGAGTGCCAACTGAAAGATGACCAAAGGCAGTGCTACATTACCGCCTTTCTGAACAAAGATCTGTTGGAAGACCATTAAAAAGATGACATGAGACCATTGACACAGCAACAGACCACTAGGTCTAGCGCTTGAATTGATGATGATGATGATGATGATGATGATGATGATGATGATGATGATATTGTGTTGCATCCAGTTCACTGCCATCTCTATTCCCTGTATCCGAGCTTGAAGGATTGTACATCGCGGATTTAGTAATTTCTTGAACTTGAAAATATTTCAAAGTTTCCAGAATGGACAACTATGGTTGCCCCAAGCTTTTTTCCGTTTTGGATCCATCTCTATGTTATACTGTGTAAACTCCTTCGCCGGTAGATCCTGATATTTAAACATTTTTGTTAAAAGTATTTGAGTTGTTCTTTTCTTTCTGGACTCTCTTTATATCCACGAGAGACAAATGGAGGTAGAGCTGCAAGCTTTCATCACCTCGGCACTAGAATGACGTGGTGTGGTGAGCGACACGGTCCCACCGCCTTTCCCTGGGAAAGACTCGACACTCATTCTGAAAGGAGACAGTGGACATTGGGCCAGTTAAAGAAGTATGGCAAGGAGAAATTTTCATCAGCACCGGAGTGAACCCGGCACTTCCTAATTCATAGCCGGTTACTCTATCGACCGCAAAGTTTTGTGTAGAAAATCGATAAATTTATTGTTATTTAAATTTAAGGATTATTTTAAGTTTTGTCGTATTAGGTACCGCACTAGTAAGATTTTTTTAACGTTTTTATGGGCTCAACTGTTAAGATTCTATACAGTTAAAGATGAGTACCTTCGGCTTAATGAAAGATACACATTCAACCACATTTTTCTTAAGATATATTTGTGTTTTAAGGGGTATGTACATATGACTTTTAGCTAGTATAAATTTAGTGAAATTCACAATTTAATTTATACATATCCTGGATTAATTTTCTGCTGGAAATTTTTTTTTTTATAGTGATTAAGCAATGCTTTTATATTAATAAATAATTTTTCAGAATCCAAATTAAATTTTGTTGTTAAGGGTAATTGTATTTTTAATTTGGGTGCAATTTGTGCAGAGAAAATTGATTTTCCTGATATATTGTGTACAATTTTAAATATTTTTAGTACTTTTTTCTCTATTTAAATCATAATAAGTACCGATATGTTAACGAAGCCTGTCTTTAGCAATGCATTATCATTTCAAATCATTATCTTTAATAAATCTGTATGCAAAAAAATAATAATAATAATAAATTTTATGCTCGACCATGCCGCAATGTAGTAATTATACACCTGGTAGTAGCCCTTTAATGCACCTGATTAAAGTACACCTATTCATTATAATTCAGTTGTTCAGCCAATGAGAAATCACCATTGTACTATTATAAACCGCAAGTATCGATTATTCTCGGATATGCAATCGAAAGACAATTAGCGAAAAGTCACGGAGACTCGAAATCCAATATTGTCGCAGAAGGTTATGTTCTGTTACTATAATAATTAGCGTTAATTGTAAATAACATTCAAATAAATTCAATTTGTCATCTCGTTTTCAATCCTAAATCAATTTCCAGGTTATATCAAGACTAATCTTCATGTTATTCTCTAGATTATATCAAGGTCAATGACATTCGTGCCTCAGAAAAAATCAATACTTTCGCGTCTGCGCATATCTCACAATTCAGTTCAGTTCCGCTCCTCACTTACATAACCATAACATGAATACTTTTGAATAATTCCAAAGAAATATATTCGAGCATAAAGTCGAGGAACTTGCTTATAATGGTAATGCCAAGACGCTCGTATGAAAATTATGAAACGAGCTTGCGCTCGTTTCATAAACAAACATACTCGCGTCTTAATTACTACCATTATAGGCTCGTGGCATAATGTACTATTATAATTCAGATTTCTGGAAATTCATCCTACGGGAGATTTTTTTACATCTTCTTGTCAATCTTTCAATTCACTGAAAGAAGCCTGATTCCGTAATTTCGTGGCGTTCAGTCTCATTTCATTAAGTCACTGTACTCAACAAGTATGTAAGTTCTAAGAATTAGTAGGCCAAACTTAATAGAGCGTGGATTAATACTCATTTCTGAATATGGTAATTGACTTCAAGTGGGTATGTACACCTTCCGCTAGTAAATAAATTCAGTAAAAATTCAAAATTTAATTTATACATATCTTGAATTAAAGATATTCTACGTCACTATTGCACCTCGGTTAAAGACTAGAAATTCCTCACTGAACATGCCTGAACTAGGTGACTAGTCTATACTTCGTTCCATAATGTCTGACAGGCGATGTAAACATTGCTCTGAGGGAAGGATAATGACAGAGGTCACATTCCAGACTTATCTTGAACTTGGGTGGTCTGGAAGCGTTCTACCTCCGTTCAACTTCAAGACAAGCGTGGAATCGCGATGCTACGGCGAAATAAATTTAAGAAAATATCAGCATTAGACCACAACTCTTTACATGTCTTAACTGAGCTTCTGGTACAGCGAAGTGATGGATTGTTTGTATTCGCGGTTGCAATACGAGATTTATGATTAATATGGACGTGGATGCTTCTGTCAGGTGGAACAACCTTCCACACAGAATGGTCAAGCTGTCTTCCAAGCACGTGGCACAGAGTCCGTCTCTGTTACCGTAGCTCTTCAAGGTCATTTGGGCGGGCAACACGTCTCATTACGCAGTATAATTGTCCATTTCATAACGGTTATAATCTTCTGCTGAACTATGCGCCCGATTTGGAGAAAACTGTACATGCTCAGGAAGTTTGCTTTGGATTTAAGCGTTAAGTGAATTGCTTAATATATACTTTATGAGTATAATTACAGGTAATCTTGCGCTGAAATTTGGTATATTGACTAGAGAAGGCATATTCATGGGAACTTCTATTCTTTAAACGAGATGCAACAGTGACGTAGAACCTAAGAATATTATTCAGGCACACGCTTAAAACGTTATTTTAAATTTAATTTCACTTTATTTTTTTGCTTTGATATATCTCGTTGGCCGGCAGAGAGTAATAGGTCACTTATGACTAGGGGCGGATATTGATGACCTAAAATCTACTTAAAATGATCACTAAAATTCCCTTAAACTTATAGAAAAATTACATAAAATGAAAAGAAAATGACATTTAAATATTATTCACCGTACTGCACCACAACTTCTTAAAAATAGCACCTTGTTTCAATGACTGCCCTGCAAATCTCGGAGAGAGGAGGCAAATTCCTGGAATTTGGCTATAAAGGAAACGAACATGCAACAAAATGAAGGTTTTAAGGGAAAACTATAGATTTTAATCAGGATTTCATAAATGTGTTTCAATCAGGCGTGGTCCATATCAGTGCCTTCATTCTCCGTCTCCTCCTCCTTCCGCGCTTCACTTTCGTTACCCGAACTTCCAGATGAGGGAGGAATGACAAAACAAACTGTGGGTGCAGCGTTCAATTTTGTGTAAAAAATATTGTCTACTACAGTAGACATCCCTTCCGAACCATGTTGAGAACACAACGTTGTGTCCAGGACATGGTGAAAGTTTCCCCTTCCAAACATAAATTCTAAAGACATCCTCATACCGATAAAAGAACAGTAGCGGTCAAAGTCCTCACTTAAACTAAGCTGCTGTCAAGTATTTTATATTACTTCCGTTGTGTGAAGTGAGGAAGGACTGAGTCTGTTCCAAACTATAAAACTCAAACTTCACTGTTATTCACTTATTCAGTAGGTAATTACTACTGACCTATTTGGTTAGAAAATGACTTAACAGACCTATCAGTAAAGAAGAAAGTAAAATGCATTCCAGATGATCTTAAATTTCTCCAGAGTACAAAAATGACCAAAATATTCCGAAAATATATATAAAAATGACCTATTAGTTCAAAAACGTCGAAAATGCAAAGATGCAATATAATGCATTACTTTTTTATTGTAGATATTAATATAGAAATGATTTCTATATTAATAGGCATCACCTAATGTGAAAATAAGAAGATGACTTTTTCATCAACATCCGCCCTCTACTTATGACAGTTGGAACAGATAGATGACGATTGTACTGTGCAGAGAACATTGTGAAAATTCGAGAGGTAAGTTTTTCTCAAATTTGTAAATGCATATTTCATGTCCATATTTGAACAGCAAATAGTTTCACGTGATTATGAAATGGAGAAAATGTTTCACAACATAATATGTTCTTTAGCAGACCTTACGTTCTTTACTCCTTCTGAATTGTTAATATTTTGATAAATTGTATTTTTTTAGGTAATCGAAGACACTGGGTCTCGAACCCTAGTTTCCAGCTTTAGGTACTAGCGCTTTATCCACTAAGTCATCGGATTCAAGTTCCGATGCCGATTGAATCCCTCTCATTTTTAAGTTCCACCTACTGTGTTCCCCTTGTCGGCCTACCCTCGTGTACCGTGTCACAGTATGTGTGACAGTAGACGCAATGTCCAACCACAAGGACAGAGGTGCACTCTTATTACGAGTGACTCATGGCTGGGTCCGACGGAACATGGCGTCGTCTTTTTTTTTATAATTTATTGATCGATCAGCGCATTTAACGCTACAGATCATTTCTAAATAAAATATAAATACAGTATGGCACTGAATTGAGCAGCCTAGATTGGCTCTCAATGAACAAAAATAATTGTTAATAAATAATTATTTACATAGGTTGGTGATGATAAATTTTGATTATAATATGAGGTCCATTGGAAGTCGGCTCTTGATTCTGGTGGGAAATGTGGACTTCTCTTACGAGAGAGTAATGGATGGCGCTCTGAACATTTTCAGGTTGTTATAGATCTTCATTGTGAATGAATAAACTGTTTCGATTGTGCTCAATACCAGTTTCTCTGTGTAGTTGGCTGTTCTGGACAAACCAAGGAGAATTGAGTGAAATTGTAGGACTTTATTTTGAAATGACTGGGTGTGTTTAATTTCACTTATTGTGCCTCTCAGACAGGACAGGCATAGCAGTAGAGGTCGTAATAGAGATGTGTAAAGACATGCTATTTTTTAGCTTTAGAGATGATTTCTTTTTGAGGAGCGGGGTATAATTTAGTGACTCTGAGTAGGGCATTTAAGTTTGTTGTTGATATGATGTTTCAAGATAGACGGCGATCTAAGTGCATCCAAGATATTTTACAGCCATCCTTTTTTACGGGATCACGTTGGTTGAAAGATTTATGCATGGAGGATTAGCAGGGCGACAAAAGTAAATATAATTGCATTGCATTTATTGTAGTTCAGTGCGATGGCCCCTTTTGCCAAGGGCATATGATGTTTGGGGTTCCCGAAGGTGATTTGAGGCTATGTTAATGTTTGGGTGGGTTGTAAAAAGCTGTATCGTCTGATACATAGCAATTTGTGCAGTTGGTGCCCTCTTGAATCACAAAGGATTACTTACACATTGTTTTCTTTAAAGCCGAAGTACATAGGGTTTCAATGCAAATTTGCGTTTTTAAATGGTGAAGAAAATATTTTTAAGCAAGTAAAAAAC